>CAKAOJ020000261.1:600000-790000 GCA_916701645.2 Sebastolobus alascanus | reverse complement strand
GGTGGAAAAAAAACTCAGTTTAAAATTTCGACATTTTCGAAAAAAAGTCATACTATAGTATGACTTTTCATGAAAATTGACGAAAATTTAAACTGAGTTTTTTTTCAACCAAATGAATCGACAGACTATACTATGCCTGTTTTCATGAAAATTTTCGACATTCTATACTATGACATTTTTTTACGAATATTTTCGAAAATTTTCATGAAAAAAGTCATGTCAAAAATATTCGTAAAAAATTGTCATAGTATAGAATGTCGAAAATTTTAATGAAAAAAGGCACAGTATAGTCTGTCGATTCATTTGGTGGAAAAAAAACTCAGTTTAAAATTTCGACATTTTCGAAATAATAATAATAAAAATAATAACAATAATAATAATAATATCAATAATAACAATAATAATAATAACAACAACATTATTATTAGTATTATTATTATTATTATTAATAATAATAATAATAACAATAATAACAACAAAAATAATAATAATAATAACAATAATAATATCAATAATAACAATAATAACAACAACAACATTAATAAAAATAATAACAATAATAATAATATCAATAACAAAAATGATAATAATAATTATAATAACAATAATAACAATAATAACAACAAAAATAATAATAATAATAATAATAACAATAATAATATCAATAATAACAACAACAACATTAATAAAAATAATAACAATAATAATAATATCAATAACAAAAAAGATAATAATAATAATAATAACAATAATAATAACAATAATAATAATAACAATAATAATAACAAAAATTCGACAATTCATTTGGTGGAAAAAAAACTCAGTTTAAAATTTCGACATTTTCGAAAAAAAGTCATACTATAGTATGACTTTTCATGAAAATTGACGAAAATTTAAACTGAGTTTTTTTTCCACCAAATGAATCGACAGACTATACTATGCCTGTTTTCATGAAAATTTTCGACATTCTATACTTTGACATTTTTTTACGAATATTTTCGAAAATTTTCATGAAAAAAGTCATGTCAAAAATATTCGTAAAAAATTGTCATAGTATAGAATGTCGAAAATTTTAATGAAAAAAGGCATAGTATAGTCTGTCGATTCATTTGGTGGAAAAAAAACTCAGTTTAAAATTTCGACATTTTCGAAAAAAAGTCATACTATAGTATGACTTTTCATGAAAATTGACGAAAATTTAAACTGAGTTTTTTTTCAACCAAATGAATCGACAGACTATACTATGCCTGTTTTCATGAAAATTTTCGACATTCTATACTATGACATTTTTTTACGAATATTTTCGAAAATGTTCATGAAAAAAGTCATGTCAAAAATATTCGTAAAAAATTGTCATAGTATAAAATGTCGAAAATTTTAATGAAAAAAGGCACAGTATAGTCTGTCGATTCATTTGGTGGAAAAAAAACTCAGTTTAAAATTTCGACATTTTCGAAAAAAAGTCATACTATAGTATGACTTTTCATGAAAATTGACGAAAATTTAAACTGAGTTTTTTTTCCACCAAATGAATCGACAGACTATACTATGCCTTTTCTCATTAAAATTTTCGACATTCTATACTATGACATTTTTTTACGAATATTTTCGAAAATTTTCATGAAAAAAGTCATGTCAAAAATATTCGTAAAAAATTGTCATAGTATAGAATGTCGAAAATTTTAATGAAAAAAGGCATAGTATAGTCTGGCGATTTATTTGGTGGAAAAAAAACTCAGTTTAAAATTTCGACATTTTCGAAATAATAATAATAAAAATAATAACAATAATAATAATAATATCAATAATAACAATAACAACAACATTATTATTATTATTATTATCATTATTATTAATAATAATAATGATAATAATAACAATAATAACAATAATAACAACAAAAATAATAATAATAATAACAATAATAATATCAATAATAACAATAATAACAACAACAACATTAATAAAAATAATAACAATAATAATAATATCAATAACAAAAAAGATAATAATAATAATAATAACAATAATAATAACAATAATAATAATAACAATAATAATAACAAAAATTCGACAATTCATTTGGTGGAAAAAAAACTCAGTTTAAAATTTCGACATTTTCGAAAAAAAGTCATACTATAGTATGACTTTTCATGAAAATTGACGAAAATTTAAACTGAGTTTTTTTTCCACCAAATGAATCGACAGACTATACTATGCCTGTTTTCATGAAAATTTTCGACATTCTATACTATGACATTTTTTTACGAATATTTTCGAAAATTTTCATGAAAAAAGTCATGTCAAAAATATTCGTAAAAAATTGTCATAGTATAGAATGTCGAAAATTTTAATGAAAAAAGGCATAGTATAGTCTGTCGATTCATTTGGTGGAAAAAAAACTCAGTTTAAAATTTCGACATTTTCGAAAAAAAGTCATACTATAGTATGACTTTTCATGAAAATTGACGAAAATTTAAACTGAGTTTTTTTTCAACCAAATGAATCGACAGACTATACTATGCCTGTTTTCATTAAAATTTTCGACATTCTATACTATGACATTTTTTTACGAATATTTTCGAAAATTTTCATGAAAAAAGTCATGCCAAAAATATTCGTAAAAAATTGTCATAGTATAGAATGTCGAAAATTTTAATGAAAAAAGGCATAGTATAGTCTGTCGATTCATTTGGTGGAAAATAAACTCAGTTTAAAATTTCGACATTTTCGAAATAATAATAATAAAAATAATAACAATAATAATAATAATATCAATAATAACAATAACAACAACATTATTATTATTATTATTATTATTATTAATAATAATAACAATAATAACAATAATAACAACAAAAATAATAATAATAATAATAATAACAATAATAATATCAATAATAACAATAATAACAACAACAACATTAATAAAAATAATAACAATAATAATAATACCAATAACAAAAATGATAATAATAATAATAATAACAATAATAATAACAATAATAATAATAACAATAATAATAACAAAAATTCGACAATTCATTTGGTGGAAAAAAAACTCAGTTTAAAATTTCGACATTTTCGAAAAAAAGTCATACTATAGTATGACTTTTCATGAAAATTGACGAAAATTTAAACTGAGTTTTTTTTCCACCAAATGAATCGACAGACTATACTATGCCTTTTCTCATTAAAATTTTCGACATTCTATACTATGACATTTTTTTACGAATATTTTCGAAAATTTTCATGAAAAAAGTCATGTCAAAAATATTCGTAAAAAATTGTCATAGTATAGAATGTCGAAAATTTTAACGAAAAAGGCATAGTATAGTCTGTCGATTCATTTGGTGGAAAAAAAACTCAGTTTAAAATTTCGACATTTTCGAAATAATAATAATAAAAATAATAACAATAATAATAATAATATCAATAATAACAATAACAACAACATTATTATTATTATTATTATTATTATTATTAATAATAATAATGATAATAATAACAATAATAATATCAATAATAACAATAATAACAACAACAACATTAATAAAAATAATAACAATAATAATAATATCAATAACAAAAAAGATAATAATAATAATAATAACAATAATAATAACAATAATAATAATAACAATAATAATAATATCAATAATAACAATAACAACAACATTATTATTATTATTAATATTATTATTAATAATAATAATAATAATAATAACAATAATAACAATAATAACAACAAAAATAATAATAATAATAATAATAACAATAATAATATCAATAATAACAATAATAACAACAACAACATTAATAAAAATAATAACAATAATAATAATACCAATAACAAAAATGATAATAATAATAATAATAACAATAATAATAACAATAATAATAATAACAATAATAATAACAAAAATTCGACAATTCATTTGGTGGAAAAAAAACTCAGTTTAAAATTTCGACATTTTCGAAAAAAAGTCATACTATAGTATGACTTTTCATGAAAATTGACGAAAATTTAAACTGAGTTTTTTTTCAACCAAATGAATCGACAGACTATACTATGCCTGTTTTCATGAAAATTTTCGACATTCTATACTATGACATTTTTTTACGAATATTTTCGAAAATTTTCATGAAAAAAGTCATGTCAAAAATATTCGTAAAAAATTGTCATAGTATAGAATGTCGAAAATTTTAATGAAAAAAGGCACAGTATAGTCTGTCGATTCATGTGGTGGAAAAAAAACTCAGTTTAAAATTTCGACATTTTCGAAATAATAATAATAAAAATAATAACAATAATAATAATAATATCAATAATAACAATAATAATAATAACAACAACATTATTATTAGTATTATTATTATTATTATTTATAATAATAATAATAATAACAATAATAACAATAATAACAACAAAAATAATAATAATAATAACAATAATAATATCAATAATAACAATAATAACAACAACAACATTAATAAAAATAATAACAATAATAATAATATCAATAACAAAAATGATAATAATAATAATAATAACAATAATAATAACAATAATAATAATAACAATAATATTAACAAAAATTCGACAATTCATTTGGTGGAAAAAAAACTCAGTTTAAAATTTCGACATTTTCGAAAAAAAGTAATACTATAGTATGACTTTTCATGAAAATTGACGAAAATTTAAACTGAGTTTTTTTTCCACCAAATGAATCGACAGACTATACTATAACTGTTTTCATGAAAATTTTCGACATTCTATACTATGACATTTTTTTACGAATATTTTCGAAAATTTTCATGAAAAAAGTCATGTCAAAAATATTCGTAAAAAATTGTCATAGTATAGAATGTGGAAAATTTTAATGAAAAAAGGCACAGTATAGTCTGTCGATTCATTTGGTGGAAAAAAAACTCAGTTTAAAATTTCGACATTTTCGAAAAAGTCATACTATATCATGACTTTTCATGAAAATTTACGAAAATTTAAACTGAGTTTTTTTTCCACCAAATGAATCGACAGACTATACTATGCCTGTTTTCATGAAAATTTTCGACATTCTATACTATGACATTTTTTTACGAATATTTTCGAAAATTTTCATGAAAAAAGTCATGTCAAAAATATTCGTAAAAAATTGTCATAGTATAGAATGTCGAAAATTTTAATGAAAAAAGGCATAGTATAGTCTGTCGATTCATGTGGTGGAAAAAAAACTCAGTTTAAAATTTCGACATTTTCGAAATAATAATAATAAAAATAATAACAATAATAATAATAATATCAATAATAACAATAATAATAATAACAACAACATTATTATTAGGTGGAAAAAAAACTCAGTTTAAAATTTCGACATTTTCGAAAAAAAGTAATACTATAGTATGACTTTTCATGAAAATTGACGAAAATTTAAACTGAGTTTTTTTTCCACCAAATGAATCGACAGACTATACTATGCCTGTTTTCATTAAAATTTTCGACATTCTATACTATGACATTTTTTTACGAATATTTTCGAAAATTTTCATGAAAAAAGTCATGTCAAAAATATTCGTAAAAAATTGTCATAGTATAGAATGTCGAAAATTTTAATGAAAAAAGGCACAGTATAGTCTGTCGATTCATTTGGTGGAAAAAAAACTCAGTTTAAAATTTCGACATTTTCGAAAAAGTCATACTATATCATGACTTTTCATGAAAATTTACGAAAATTTAAACTGAGTTTTTTTTCCACCAAATGAATCGACAGACTATACTATGCCTGTTTTCATGAAAATTTTCGACATTCTATACTATGACATTTTTTTACGAATATTTTCGAAATTTTCATGAAAAAAGTCATGTCGAAAATATTCGTAAAAAAATGTAATAGTATAGAATGTCGAAAATTTTCATGAAAAAAGGCACAGTATAGTCTGTCGATTCATTTGGTGGAAAAAAAACTCAGTTTAAAATTTCGACATTTTCGAAAAAGTCATACTATAGTATGACTTTTCATGAAAATTTATGAAAATTTAAACTGAGTTTTTTTTCCACCAAATGAATCGACAGACTATACTATGCCTGTTTTCATGAACATTTTCGACATTCTATACTATGACATTTTTTTACGAATATTTTCGAAAATTTTCATGAAAAAAGTCATGTCGAAAATATTCGTAAAAAAATGTAATAGTATAGAATGTCGAAAATTTTCATGAAAAAAGGCATAGTATAGTCTGTCGATTAATTTGGTGGAAAAAAAACTCAGTTTAAAATTTCGTCAATTTTCAAAAAAGTCATACTATAGCATGACTTTTCATGAAAATTTACGAAAATTTAAACTGAGTTTTTTTTCCACCAAATGAATCGACAGACTATACTATGCCTGTTTTCATGAACATTTTCGACATTCTATACTATGACATTTTTTTACGAATATTTTCGAAAATTTTCATGAAAAAAAGTCATGTCGAAAATATTCGTAAAAAAATGTCATAGTATAGAATGTCGAAAATTTTCATGAAAAAAGGCATAGTATAGTCTGTCGATTCATTTGGTGGAAAAAAAACTCAGTTTAAAATTTCGTCAATTTTCAAAAAAGTCATACTATAGCATAACTTTTCATGAAAATTGACGAAAATTTAAACTGAGTTTTTTTTCCACCAAATGAATCGACAGACTATACTATGCCTGTTTTCATGAACATTTTCGACATTCTATACTATGACATTTTTTTACGAATATTTTCGAAAATTTTCATGAAAAAAAGTCATGTCGAAAATATTCGTAAAAAAATGTCATAGTATAGAATGTCGAAAATTTTAATGAAAAAAGGCATAGTATAGTCTGTCGATTCATTTGGTGGAAAAAAAACTCAGTTTAAAATTTCGTCAATTTTCAAAAAAGTCATACTATAGCATAACTTTTCATGAAAATTGACGAAAATTTAAACTGAGTTTTTTTTCCACCAAATGAATCGACAGACTATACTATGCCTGTTTTCATGAAAATTTTCGACATTCTATACTATGACATTTTTTTACGAATATTTTCGAAAATTTTCATGAAAAAAGTCATGTCGAAAATATTCGTAAAAAAATGTCATAGTATAGAATGTCGAAAATTTTCATGAAAAAAGGCATAGTATAGTCTGTCGATTAATTTGGTGGAAAAAAAACTCAGTTTAAAATTTCGTCAATTTTCAAAAAAGTCATACTATAGTATGACTTTTTTCATGAAATTTTCGAAATTTTAAACTGAGTTTTTTTTCCACCAATTGAATCGACAGACTATACTATGCCTTTTTTCATGAAAATTTTCGACATTCTATACTATGACATTTTTTTACGAATATTTTCGAAAATTTTCATGAAAAAAGTCATACTATAGCATGTCGAAAATATTCGTAAAAAAATGTAATAGTATAGAATGTCGAAAATTTTCATGAAAAAAGGCATAGTATAGTCTGTCGATTAATTTGGTGGAAAAAAAACTCAGTTTAAAATTTCGTCAATTTTCAAAAAAGTCATACTATAGTATGACTTTTTTCATGAAATTTTCGAAATTTTAAACTGAGTTTTTTTTCCACCAAATGAATCGACAGACTATACTATGCCTTTTTTCATGAAAATTTTCAACATTCTATACTATGACATTTTTTTACGAATATTTTTGAAAATTTTCATGAAAAAAGTCATACTATAGCATGTCGAAAATATTCGTAAAAAAATGTAATAGTATAGAATGTCGAAAATTTTCATGAAAAAAGGCATAGTATAGTCTGTCGATTAATTTGGTGGAAAAAAATCTCAGTTTAAAATTTCGTCAATTTTCAAAAAAGTCATACTATAGTATGACTTTTTTCATGAAATTTTCGAAATTTTAAACTGAGTTTTTTTTCCACCAAATGAATCGACAGACTATACTATGCCTTTTTTCATTAAAATTTTCGACATTCTATACTATGACATTTTTTTACGAATATTTTTGAAAATTTTCATGAAAAAAGTCATACTATAGCATGTCGAAAATATTCGTAAAAAAATGTAATAGTATAGAATGTCGAAAATGTTAATGCAAAAAGGCATAGTATAGTCTGTTGATTAATTTGGTTAAAAAAAAACTCAGTTTTAAATTTCGTGAATTTTCAAAAGTCATACTATAGTATGACTTTTTTCATGAAATTTTCGAAATTTTAAACTGAGTTTTTTTTCCACCAATTGAATCGACAGACTATACTATGCCTTTTTTCATGAAAATTTTCGACATTCTATACTATGACATTTTTTTATGAATATTTTCGAAAATTTTCATGAAAAAAGTCATACTATAGCATGTCGAAAATATTCGTAAAAAAATGTAATAGTATAGAATGTCGAAAATTTTCATGAAAAAAGGCATAGTATAGTCTGTCGATTAATTTGGTGGAAACAAAACTCAGTTTAAAATTTCGTCAATTTTCCAAAAAGTCATACTATAGTATGACTTTTTTCATGAAATTTTTGAAATTTTAAACTGAGTTTTTTTCCCACCAAATGAATCGACAGACTATACTATGCCTTTTTTCATGAAAATTTTCGACATTCTATACTATGACATTTTTTTACGAATATTTTCGAAAATTTTCATGAAAAAAGTCATACTATAGCATGTCGAAAATATTCGTAAAAAAATGTAATAGTATAGAATGTCGAAAATTTTCATGAAAAAAGGCATAGTATAGTCTGTCGATTAATTTGGTGGAAACAAATCTCAGTTTAAAATTTCGTCAATTTTCAAAAAAGTCATAGTATAGTGTGACTTTTTTCATGAAATTTTCGAAATTTTAAACTGAGTTTTTTTTCCACCAATTGAATCGACAGACTATACTATGCCTTTTTTCATGAAAATTTTCGACATTCTATACTATGAAATTTTTTTACGAATATTTTCGAAAATTTTCATGAAAAAAGTCATACTATAGCATGTCGAAAATATTCGTAAAAAAATGTATTAGTATAGAATGTCGAAAATGTTAATGCAAAAAGGCATAGTATAGTCTGTCGATTAATTTGGTGGAAAAAATTCTCAGTTTTAAATTTCGTCAATTTTCAAAAAAGTCATAGTATAGTATGACTTTTTTCATGAAATTTTCGAAATTTTAAACTGAGTTTTTTTTCCACCAATTGAATCGACAGACTATACTATGCCTTTTTTCATGAAAATTTTCGACATTCTATACTATGACATTTTTTTACGAATATTTTCGAAAATTTTCATGAAAAAAGTCATGTCGAAAATATTCGTAAAAAAATGTAATAGTATAGAATGTCGAAAATGTTAATGCAAAAAGGCATAGTATAGTCTGTCGATTAATTTGGTGGAAAAAAAAAAATCAGTTTAAAATTTCGTCAATTTTCAAAAAAGTGATACTATAGCATGACTTTTTTCATGAAAATTTACGAAAATTTAAACTGAGTTTTTTTTCCACCAAATGAATCGACAGACTATACTATGCCTGTTTTCATGAACATTTTCGACATTCTATACTATGACATTTTTTTACGAATATTTTCGAAAATTTTCATGAAAAAGTCATACTATAGCATGTCGAAAATATTCGTAAAAAAATGTCATAGTATAGAATTTCGAAAATTTTCATGAAAAAAGGCATAGTATAGTCTGTCGATTAATTTGGTGAAAAAAAACCTCAGTTTAAAATTTCGTCAATTTTCAAAAAAGTCATACTATAGTATACCATTACTTTATAATGACTGCATTTATTACATTTTTATTCTATTTCAATGGCATACTACACTATGATTTTTATGTTTTTTTTATGGCAAACTATATTATGATTTTATGGAATTTTCGTAACTATGACTGCGCGCGCTGCGCCTTTCATTTCAACATGGACGCCTTCGAGGGACGACTGGCCGAGCTGGTTCGCCTGCACAGACATCTCTACGACTGTTCATTAAGAGAGACCACAGGGACAGTCACATGTCATTAAATTCTTGGAAAGAAATAGGCAACACACTGGGGAGAGAAGCCGCTTTTTGCTGCAGAGACGGATGTAATTTAGACTTGGAGGTAAGCGACAGTAATAATTACAGTAGACACATGCAATGTTTGACGATATGTATGTCGGTGGCAGCCTACTTTAATGTCCAGTATCACTCGTTGACTTCTTGCTTATCCACAGAATATTTTGTTTGTACGCATCCTGGCGTTTCGGAGCATATTGCAGCAAAAAACGCGCTGAGCATAAACTGTGCATAAACTCTGTGCATAAACTCTGTGCATAATCTCTGTGCATAAACTCTGAGCATAAACTTTGTGCATAAACTCTATGCATAAACTCTGTGCATAAACTCTGTGCATGCTTGTAGTGCGCGCCCCATCTACAGAGGCCTGCGCCACGGTGTCTCGCGCGAGTATAAACAAAGCTTTAGAGCACAGCATCTCTGTGCGGGCGTTCCAACAAACCAGCAGGGAGCAGCAATAAGGACTTTGAACACTGTCAGAACCCGAGACTGAAGCGGAGACTCTGTGATGGTGGCTGAGTGCTTTGCCCCTGCAACTGTGTGAAGAAGATCATTTCGTACAAGCTACTTTGATAAACACTTTATTTTCTGTAATTTCCTAATGATTTCCAATAGTTTCCTGGAGAGAGCCATGTGATTAATTACTAATAATTAAGGGAAATAGGGATTTCCTTGAGTGAAAGCTAAATTAAACAGACAAATTCATTATTCATTTATAATTGTAAACCTAATTCTTCATATGTTGAATTGTATTCTTGCCTGTGGACAAATTTCACATTCATGCATGTTTAGCTGACCTGCTGTGTACTGACTCACTGACTGTCTGGATTGTACAAGAAATTAATTGGAATTATTTCCCCATAATTACTACCACTAATAATTTAAAGCTCTTTCCTGGAAACGTCCTAAAATTATAAGGAAATTAATCTGAAATTACGAACCTATAAAATAAAGCGGTATCGCTACTTTCTCTTAAAGTAAGGGACACAATTTTAGACACTCATTAAGCTCTCCATGCGCTTGTATCACCTTCAGGATAAAAATGTCAACTTTGCAAACAAGATGTTTTTCGATGTAAAAAGCTGATTGCCATGAAACTGGATGAGCACATACATGCTCCCAAAGAGATAAACTCTTTTGTTTTTAATGACCCTGTAACCTTAGCAGCATTTATAAGGACGAACATAACACTTTTTAACCTCACTGCTGATGAAGATGCAAAGCAATATCATCGGTAAGTATGATCCATGAAGCTGCTTGATATTATTGGATGTAATTTACATTTCAGCCTCTGGGGATCTGTAGAGCGGCTCCCAGCCTTTGGGGTTTGGGGCTCATATGCAGTTAATTTACAGTAAGAGGTTTTTTATTATTGTCTCTGAATGACTGGAGGCACATGGGCACAGCTGTGCAGTATCTACACCCTAAAATGCATCTTTAATTAAATTAATTCACATTCAAATTTAATTAAAGAAAAGAAGAACAAACACCAGGCAACCGCAGTTTGTTTATGTCCTGATTACACTGTTACGTCTCTACATAGTATTAAATATTGATTTCAGTTGTATAAGGATTTTTTTTTTTGAGAAGGAAAACATAAATTAACACTAAGGGTTATTGACGTTATGATTATCACGAAATGAAGGTTCCGCTCACATCACAGCGTACGCCCGGTCACGGAGACGCACGTATATGCACACCTGGTGAATCATCATCATAAGTAGTCTCAGCGGAACACGAGGCCGAGTCGACGCAATGGCACAAAGTGTCAGGGGAGCAGGTGTTTATGCCTCTCAGAGTATTAAGAGAGCTTGATATGTAGGCTGAGAAAGGCTGACCCCCCCCTTTCCTTCCCTCCTGCAGCTATCCTCAATCCATCTACCTATTTTTTTGCGCCTGCTAGTCATCTTTGATTCTTGTTCTTTCTCTTTATTTCTTTTCTTTACTCCTTCCCACTCCGCTCGCCCATCATCCCCTATCTCGTTTTGTGTTTTTCATCCTCCTTTTGTGTCACTGTGGCTCCTTTTTCTGTCTCTAAATCTCTGAATATGCTGTTCACTCAGCAGGGTTCCTCTAGTGTTCCTCCGAGAAAGCAACACTTTAATTCGCCAGTATCTGATGGTGCCTCCCAGCATCAGCAGCATCCAGACATACACATGCATACACAAGCTGTGTAATACCCCATGTGTATAAATAGCCTGGGAAACATTTCATCATTTCTTTTATTTACAACGCACTGCTCTGTCCATGACAGACCTGCCCACCACGCAGTTTACAATCCTGCTTGATTTGTTAAGATCACAAAGCTCCTGCTTTCATCAGCGCATCAGAACAGCCAGCAGGCAACTCGCCAGACAGTCCCTTTAAAAAAAAAAAAACACTGAAAATGTTTCCACTGTGCATTACATCAAAATGTCACGTTTTTTAAATTCTAATGAATCCACGTTGAGCACAATGCTTCCACATCAATATATGTGACAATCTTCAAAATGATGCGAGTCTTGGCCGAGATCAATACGATCCTTCCAGCACAATTCAAGTGAACGCCCTTGATATTTGATGTGTGCATGCACTGGAGAGTAACTGATGGTGATGATGGTGAAGTAAAGGTGTGAGTGGGGATGTGAGAAACATCAGTTAATCCACACAGTGCGGTGACAACGGGCCTCAGCTCTTTACGATCAATTTAT
Source organism: Sebastolobus alascanus (assembly GCA_916701645.2). Lineage (NCBI taxonomy): Eukaryota > Metazoa > Chordata > Actinopteri > Perciformes > Sebastidae > Sebastolobus > Sebastolobus alascanus. The sequence goes on along the minus strand of CAKAOJ020000261.1, from coordinate 777,281 downwards.
CAGCCTCAAAGCTTCATCTTGGGTCCGAAGAGCTTCCAAACTTACATCGATTGGAAAGTCCTGTGCCAAAGAGCAGCACACATACTGTACAAAACACATCCACAAGAAAGTCCAACACCTTGTGCTATCAATAAGACTGTATGCATGTGAAAAAGTCTTGTTTGAGGAGTAATACTGTTCAAATGTCCCAACCCTGGTGAGAAAAAAGTGTTTTGAAGTAAAAATACTTTATTGCATACCATACCACAGCGTCTGTTGTTTTTGATGCTTCGCCTTGCTGCTACTGTGTAACTCCTGTCGGACATCTCTGCTTATCTGAACCATGACCAGCGTACATCTGTGGTCATCTGTGGTGCACCACGCTCGAGTTGTAGCACAAGTGCACAGCCTGATTTCCATTTTAATAGTCCTGGCGAGCTGTATTCCTCAGCAGCTGAGGATCTTGATGAAGGCCCGTCTGAACTCGATGTTGAAGGTGGTGTAGATAATAGGGTTGAGGGCACTGTTGACATAACCCAGCCAGGTGAAAGCACTGTAAAGCCCAGGAGGCACGTAGCATGTCCTGCAGTGGGTGTTCACAATGTGAGTCACAAAGAAAGGCAGCCAGCAGATGAGAAACACCCCTGGAGCAGCCAGAGAGCAGAGAGGTATGGAGAGAGGACGAAAACCAAAAACACAAGAGCAAAATTGTAAGAAACAGTGTGTTTGTCTGCGGTAACATAAGCTGCAAACGTTACTAGCTTACCAACAGTAGTAACTAACTTCCAGTCATTAGCTAACTACATTAATTTGAATGTGGGGTTAAAGGTTACGCTTAAAAAATCCCCAAGATGCTACTATAAAACAAATCTGATGAAAATATTAAAGGACCAGTGTGTAGCGTTTAGGAGGATCTATCGGCAGAAATGGAATAAAATATTAAAAAGTATGTTTTCTTTAGTGCCTTTTCACCTGAAAATAAGAGTCGTTTTGTTTTCGTTACCTTAGAATGAGCCGTTTATATCTACTGTACATAGCGAGGGAGTCTCCTCATACTTGTCCCTCCCCCAGAAAAATTTGAGTTTCAGAGACTTTGTTTCCTGCAGTCTGGTGACTTTAAAACAATGAAATAACTAAATAATAAGTACGCTGCAACAGCATTTTATGTTAAACTTTTAATTTTAGCTTTAATTCTCAGGAAAGAAAACTGAATATTTCGCCCCTCTGGCGTAAACTTGGCGTGTGAATCTTTAACATAAACTAATATTCATCAGTTTTTATTCATTTTTTGCCTCTGCTTGAGCATTTCTCTCTCCGTCTCTCACTCACTGAAGGTCTGTTCAGGCACAACGCGACACCACTGCGCTCTGAACCCCATTATTTCCAATGGCTTCTGCCACGCCACGACGGCTATTTGATATGTCCCAACTTTGGGCGCTGCACGCTGTGATGTGCACTGCGGCGAGCTGTGTGTCGCTAGCATAGACTGCACTCTTCCGCCGGGAAACAACATTTGGTGTAGCTCTATTGTCGTCTGGGTTGAAACAGTAGGGATTATACGCACTGTACAGTGCCAGAAATGGGTTAAGTGTGAAAATTTGCCATAAATTGGAGGAAATACGGGAGAATTGTGACCCCGGGAGGAAACCGGAGAGGGCGATGAAAAACGGGATTAGTTAGAGTTAACCCCCCCGTCACTCCTCTCAGGAAACAAGACACGGGGAACCTCTGTTGGTCTTGAGGAGCTGCAGCATTTATTTCTGCACAAACTGCAACTTCCACTGAACATTCACTTGATATTCTCAAAGCTAAACTAACTCTGTCTTCTGCTCCACTAGCTAACCTTCATGCTCACATCACCACCACTCTCTCGCTCTCGCTTCACCACTCACTTCCCATGTACACACACACTCACTGGATCTGCTATTCTCCAAATGACCTACTCTACTCTTACAGCAGCTCTAGGGAGGGCCATTTGCATTTTCACGTCGGCCACCGTAGATTTTCTACACGTCAGGCACCTGCAATCTGCAACCTCACCGCTAGATGTTACACACTGGTCCTTTAAGTCAGCTTTTTCAACTAACTCATGGTGTTAGTGTTAGTTAATTAGGTAACACGGTAACACAAGCTAACTACAGTTGATAAATCTTCTAGCGACGGTTATTTCAGCCGGCAAATTCTGCTGTTGGCAGCAGTTGGCCTGCCTTTACTGCTGTGTAAAATCAAAGACCCATTGCTTCAAAAATTAAAGTAAATATGCTGCTTGTTGAAAACTGAGTGTCGTGCTAGAATGAAAAGCTTGACAGGCTTAGCGCGGGTTCAACAAAAACACTTTGGGTTCCCAATTAACCTGCACTTTGTGTGGTAATCAAAGTCTTGAAGTCACTTACCCAACAACAGCCAGCAGGTTATTATGTATAAACAACTATGAATGCTGCAGCATACTCGAAAAACTCATTAAATTCAAGCACTATAATTGGGGTCACAGCATCACAGCAAATCGGTGGTCAGTTGATTGAAAAGCAGGTGGGAACTGGGCGGGACGGGAAATCTTTTTCTGGATGCGCGCCACAGTTTTCACTGACACCAGTGTAACGTAATGAGACACCTCTGATTACATTTTTGTCAGCGAGATGTGTGCTGTGCCAGAGCTAACCTGACCGGGGCTTATAGCAACCTGGCTGATAATTGGAGCGTGTGGAAGCTGTGTCAGGAGCTACAGCGTGTGTCTGGACACACACTGTGAACCAGAAGCCAGCCAGACATTTCTGACATTTCAACTTGATTTATTGTGGCTCTGCAAAATATGCAGCAAATGCACACGGCGTAAGAAAATGTGCTGGTGCCATCAGAGTACAGGTGACCGGCTGCATACGGCAGAGAAGACCATCAGGAAAATGTTAACGGAGTTGAAGCGGAATAAGCAACTATCTATAAAACTGCCTGTATTAAGTGTTACCATGACATTTACATTTTCATTCCCTCAGTTTATCCCACTTAATCTCCACTCACCGAGCACAATGGCCAGCATCTGAGTGGCCTTTTTCTCCCGTGCATGCATGCTCCTGAATCGTGACGTGTTGATATGAGAATGAGCCGTCAACCGCAGTGACGTGTGTGTCCGTCCGTTGGACAGATCCTTCACCTCGCAGCTCATCCTGGCGGGAGGCTGTTCGTCCTGGGAGTCCTCCTCCGCCTCCTCCCCCCCTCGCCCCTGCTCCAGATCCAGCTCGGTGCGACCGCAGGAGGCGTGGCTGATGCTGCAGCAGTTCTGCATGTCCACCGGGGGCAGCACAGAGTTCTCCACGGGTCCCGTCTTTGGGCGTTTGCGCCACAGGCATCCTGACAGCAGGTTGGGCTTGGAGGGAACTGAAGGCTCGACACTCTGCTGTCGGGACAAATGACACACGATAAGGTGATGTCGTACAGTCAGCACACAGATGTAATTACATGTAAGTTTTATATAAACAATGGATCAAATGAGTAATGTGTGTAATATCAAAGGTGTACGTTGTATAGGGACGAACCTGCTTCAGAATTATCACCGAACTCTGCAGTGTTTTAGTGTCTTTCAGCTCATTGTTTTGGTTTTCTGGTCTGCAGCTTTAATGCTTTGCTTCACGGTCATCAACACTTTTCAGCAAAAAAAGCTCTGATAAACCTACAGTGCTGTACGCTACCTGCCAAGCACCAAATGTCAGACAAGGTTAGCAGCTATCTGGTGAACATAGTGGAGCGTTTAACTCTCTAAAGAGCTAGATGTTTTCCTTGGGAGTTGGTGGAGACCAAAACAGAGCTAAAAGGACTGAGTTTTGGACATTTGTCTGGTGTCAAGAAGCCCAAGTCTGGTCAATGTGTACGTAGCTAATTGTTTACGTAAAGGTACAGTGTGTAGGATTTGGCGGCATCTAGTGGTGTGGTTGCAGATTGCAACCAACTGAGTACCTCTCCACTCACTCCTCCCTTTCCAAGACTGCGGTAATGTGAGCCACCGAGTGCAAAACTGTGGTAACGCCGTTCACCTCGCTCAGAGGACGTCGTTACCGTAATAACACTACTTTAGGAGCAGCAGAAGTCAGACGGCGGCTGGTGGTACCACGGTTTTACACTCTCCGACTCACGTTACCGCAGTTTCACAAGCGTGTCGGAGAACTACGATGGCGTTCCGGTAACGAAAAAACATGAAAGTCTCTCTCTAGAGCCGGTGTTTGTCCACTCTCTACTAAATGGTGGAGCAACATGGCGGACTCCGTGAAGAGGACCAGCTCCCTATGTAGATATGAAGAGCTCATTCTAAGCTAACAAACACACAACGATTCTTAGTTTCAGGTGATTAAACAGTAATGAAAACATAGTTTGAATATTATATTTCATTTCTGCTAATAGATCCCCTGAAATGTTACACACTGTTCCTTTAACTTAATAAGGTGATAATGTGTCAATGCTGTGTTTTCAGCTTTTTCTGCTGTATTTAATTGCAAAAGATTACCTCCATCTATCCTGAAGTTTGATTGCTTCTCCAGTGAGCCAACAAAAGTTACACCTCCACTCCAAGTTTTTAAATCACTGATGCACAGTTAGCATTCAGCATACATCAGTGCGTCTCTGAACTACCTGTATATACAGTACAATATTTCAATTTTATAGCCTTGTAAGAGCAAATGCTTCCACTGTCTAGATGCATGTTCAGCAACTATAAAGCTCCGACGAGCCTTTCCCCCTCAGAGCGATAAGAAGCATCATTAACCAGTTTTAAGTATCGTGCAATATGTATTTCCAGTATAGCCAGAAACATTAATTTTCAGTCACACACTCATCTCTTCACACATTTTCCACAGGGGAAAATTACAGATCGTTATTCCCTCCAGCTTTGAGCGGCCTGTGGATTATGCAGGTGCTGCAGTGCATCACCCACTGACTTTGCTCAGCTGACAAGTGACCAGGTGACGAGAGCTAACAGGCCACGCTTCAGAATCACAATTTTCAGCTCCTTCTCCGACCCCCTGGGCTGCGACCACACCGCAGAGCGAAAAGCTCAAGTGTGCATGAACATGCACGCTGACAGTCTCGCATGAAAAGCTAAAAACAGAACCGCCTTTGCGTGCCACCATGTCACAATACGCCAACGCAGTCAATATGAGAGTTAGTCAGGCATTAGGCTGCGTTCAGCAAACTAGAGCGCTGAAAAAAAAAATCAATTGAAGAATCTCACGGTTGTGTTGAGTTTAAAATAGCACTTACCACTTTAATCCGTATAGGCGACAGGTCTTGCTTCGCCTTGGGAGTCTCCTCTTGTAGACAGGTCTCCTAGGGGATGAGAGGGATAGAAAATATTAACCCTCCTTATCTTATCCCAACACTCTTATACCCCATCAATCTACAGGTACACAAAGTTGTTGCCATGCACTTGGAAAGTCACTCATTCATCTTTATGCATCTCAGAGGCTGTTTTTATTAAACCTCCAACTAATCTTGCAGAGTGTCCTCGACACACATATGAATTAGGATTCACATCTGTTATTTTTTCAGTGGTTGTCACTCCTGAGCCAAAACGCTGCGCGACTCAATTAAAGCTCACAGCAGACATGAAGATAAGTCGCTTCTTCGTATCAATATCCTTCACTTGACTGAGTCAGAGTCCTATTATGTTATTTCAAAACACGTTTCCATAATAACTCTCTCAGCCTGATCTCCTCCAGGGTTTGGATCTCACAATGAGCGTCTGCGCCCGTGGATGAGATCCCAAACTGGGGCTCAACCACAACCAATCATCTGTAAACTGCTGAGGACTCGGCTGTGAATTAGTCTGCAACGAAGGGGGGAAAAAATGGAGCGTGTGGAGTGGAACCACATCACACAGGAAGCTCCTGGATATGCCAATGCTGGTCATGTTACTAGATTGAATTATAGTGTATTTTTAAACACCATATTTAAAAAATAGGGCAGATGCACAGAGCATGACCTGGTGTCTCCTTGCCCGTGGTTAAAAGATAACGCCATCATTTGTGTGATAGATGTAACTGGGACAAATACTAGAGTGATGGGTGTGATCAAAGAACTGACAGCTGCTGAGAACAACAGTCAGAAATGGTTCTCAAAATAAACATAACGCATCAATCTATCTATCTACCTATCGATATAGTGTTGAGTAAATGACCTCAAAGGCTGAGACCAGCTCAGAGTGCATCCCTCCTCCTAATTAAATTGACTATTTTCAACATGACAAGCCATTTTAATTAAGAACACCTCCAGTTTTACAGTGACAGCCGTGACAGCTGCTCATGAACCGAGCTATACATTTCTTCTATACATTTCATCTGAGACCTGAGGCCAATTGCACTCACATTTACAGAGGATCCTTGCATGCGATTACACGTATTTTCACTCCTATTAGAGCAAAGTAATATTCCTGAGTTCCTCCTGACATCTCCTCTGAACCCTTTTACCAGCAAATGAGAAAAAAACGGCTTTTTCACTGTGGCCATTTACCCGATGGGTTCGGACAAAAGTGTTTTCTTACACTGTAATGGAGCCCGTTATGAGGTTTTGCTTGCAAGGTCCAAAAGAAAAGGTCCAATGTAGAGGTGAATTGTAATTTGCAAGTCATTATGAGTATAAAGTGAGTGAATGTGAATGAGTGAAGAGAGCGACTGTATCTACATGAGAAATATAAAGCTGTGGTCAGGAGGAAATAAGACCCCACCCTTTATTAAAGGGGTTATAAGTGGCAACTAATGACTGTATTAATGGTTAATAAATCCTTTAATAATACTTTATAGATCACTTATAAGCTGTTAATAAGACAACTTTTTGGTTGCCAGGTTGTGAAAATTCTCTCTGGTTGTTGAGTCATAAACAGTCAAGACATTAATAAGTCAATAATAAAAAAATCAAGACTTTCTAATGAGCCAACAAATATAATATATCATGATAAATGTTAACAAGTCATAAATAAACAATATCATCTGCAGTCATTAATGTTAGTAAATCATTAATAAACTGTAATACACAATAAATATCTAGTCTGCAGTTAAAAATCATAGTTAGTAAATCATTAATAAATGATAATAAACCATCAAGTCTGCAGTTAAAAATGTTAGTAAATCATTAATAAATGGCAATAAACAATAATAAATAATTAGTCTGCAGTTAAAAATGTTAATAAATCATAAATAAACAATAATATACCATCAAGTCTGCAGTCATTAATGTTAGTAAATCATTAATAAATGGCAATAAACAATAATACACGTCTAGTCTGCAGTTAAAATGGTAATAAACGATAATAAACCATTACGTCCGAAGCTGCAGTTCCATAATTCAGTAAGAGTGAAAACACTAACAGGAGAAATAAGATAATAAGATAATAAGATAATAAGATAAGGGTCTCACCACGGACGGCGGAGTCGAGCCCGGCTGCACCTTCCCGCTGACCTGGCCGAAGGTGATCCTCTTCCTCCTCATCCTGAGGAAGACGTAGATCCGGATGTAGACCAGCAGAGTGACGATGAACGGCAGGTAGAAGGACACCACCGAGGAGTAGATCACAAAGTCGGGGTTGGATATGGAGCACACGAGGGGGTCATCTGAGTCAAAAACAAAATAGCATTATGCAAAACAGCCTTAAAATCACCAGACAATAAAAGAGACGGTGGGCGTGATTTATAGGCGACCTTTGACCCCGGTGCTGATGCTCTCCATCTTGAAAACGACCTTGACTTATCCTTGTCCTCTTTCATATTCTGCATACATACTTAATCATACAGCGATGACTGTGAGATGGAGGTATGATTGATCTGACAATAATTATGCCATTAATTCAGAATAATTGCCCATTTGACATAATAATAATAATAATAATAATAGGTTAAAGGCCAATTTTTCAATCAAATTCCAGAGTTAAAAATCTATCAAGTGAGCCAATACCGCTGGGAATTTCAATTTGAAAATAAACGAGGGCTCTGACCACAGCTGTGAAATGCATATTGCATGTCAGTGGCATGAACAAGCTGATGTGATTTGCCTCTCCCTGGATGTTTCCCTGGATCGATACCACACAGCTCAATACATGCAGAGAGAGATGGAAACGAGCACAGACACACAATCTATTCCTCGCCACACACAATCCACCTTCAGCTTTAAGATTCACATTATTTTGTGAGGCACAGAGTTTGTCTAGCTGAGCTGCTCTTTTTTTCAAGGGCGATGAAAGACCTCGTGTGAACCCGCCGGTCCTTCCTTCCAATGCTGATGCCTGGTTGCATACTGACAAAAAAAAGTGGAATTCCTACAATCACCAGCCATTGTGTTGCATTAATTGCAAGTGGACTAAACCAATTGCTTGTATCTCTGTGAGTAGCTTTACATTGTGTCTGACTAATGCTCTTAATTGTGTATGTGCAGTCATGCATCACGTGCTGCTGGCCATTGAAACTAAAATAGCTGCTGGTGATTTCTTCTTCGTCACACACAGGCAGAAGATGCGATTTCATCAGCATAGCAAGTTAGTTATTGTTCAGTTATGTAGAACAGGAATAATCCTGAAAAACATCCCTCAGAATCAACAAAGAGACACTTATAAGATGTAACACCATCTCTCCACATACTGTACATTTAACTATAATTCAATGCAATATTTGAAAGTTATAAAAAGGGAGACATTTTTCACTTGACTGGGAAAATGTCTCCCTTTCTTGCTACTATCACTACTACTCCCTCCACCTATATATACAGTATATCTCTAAATAAACATATTAGATAATTAAAAGCAAAAGTGTCACATTTGGGAAAAGTGAAGATACCACAACACATGACATCAACATAACAACTCCTGCAGTGCATCGAACGTCACAGATAAATGATGTACTGTAACACTGCAGATGTAGTATTGCACTCGAGACAGATTTACAGAAAATGGTCAAACGGGGCCGGTTCTAGCCCTTTTGGTGCCTTAGGCGAAAACCTCAACCCCCCCCCCCACCCCCCCGCTGCTCTAGGGTTAGGGTTCAACCCCCCCAGAACCCTAACCCCGTAAACCGCAACACACATCAGTCGCCCCAATGGTTCAAAGACAAAAATTAAGATTTTATTTTCATAAATAACCGTATTTATTATAATATAAATAAACAATTGGTCCCTGATATTTTTGGCTTAAAAGTGTTTAGTTAGTTACACTACGATTTACATTTTTATTTATAAAATAAATGCGGCCGGGCAGATGAAAAAGTGTCAGAAAGAGATTGAAAAGTGTATTTCTTTCTTTCTTTGTTCATTTGTTACCTCAATGCAGAAAACATTTTATTAGTATTTTTTTATTTATTTATTTATTTTTAGAGGGCGACCAGCGCCCCCCATACAGTGGCGCCCTATAGGCGACTGCCTATATAGCCTACACCTTAAGGCGGCTCTGTGGTAAAATCTAAGCTGCAGAGTTATAATAACGCTCAGCCTTTAGTATGGGTCAATCATCAGAAGACCTTGATTCTACATTTCTGATAATACAACTCAATCATGTCTGTTGTTATTCGGCATTATAGCCACTGGAGAACCTTTAATCCACAACAGTCTTCTAACTATGTAATTTAGGCTCTTATGTACATAATATTAAAGCGTCTAAAAAGAAATGAGTTCCCCCCCTCCCTGCTTGCTCTTTGCCCCGTCATTTTAACGCTTAATTAATTTGGCCAGGTAATTACCGTTGCCTAAGATAACATATCTCAGCTGAAATTAGCTTTGCAGGTAGTTCATGTGAGCTATAATAACAATGTAATAGCTTCCTCCATGATCAGAACCAGGGAGGTGTCAATCAAAACGTGATCTGCCTCGTCTACACAGTCTAAACAGCAAAATGAGCTGCTGTTTGAGCTAAGGTTTCCTAAATGTTTATTTTCACTCAGATTTTTGCGGATGATTAATGAGACGCTCAACTTTGATATCACATATGCATTTTTACTATTTTAAGCCAAATTTCCAGTGGCTTTAATGCAATGAGGAAAGAAGCCCCCTGTTATTGCGAATTGGGAGCATTCACACATTATTCAAAGACGGTTCTCTGTTGCTCTTCATCAGGTTTCTTACAATTTTTTTCCCTGTTAAAAGGTTCATTCGATGAGAGGGTCATACTGTAAAGGACAGAGGGTGTCGTATCATGTGCAGATTGTAAAACCCCCTGAGGCAAATTTGTGATTTGTGATATCGGACTATAAAAATAATGATTTGATTTGACTTGACGGTTACGTTCACTGGTAACCTTGTAGCATTTAAACAGCTTAATATAGTATAAATTCACTATTTTTGTTCACAAGTGGAACCACATGCAACAAATGCTGAATCAAATGTGTTATTATATAATTTTGGATCTTATTTAGATGCACTGGTGGTTTTGCAGCCATTTTGCCACCGGTTTTGTTGACAAGTAGCAGTCAGAAATTCAGAATATCTGAGACTTTGAATTACAACTCCGAGGCGAACGGTTTCTCCTGCTCCATACGACATGAACACCCTCAACATGTTCCAGTTTGTAACACAAAAATCTGAAGTCTCAAGTCTCATCATCAGTGGTTATTTATAGAGTGCACCTTTAAATCCTATTTTAGATTGCATGTCATGTCCGACCGCTGACCCTAAACCACCTAGACTGAATTCTGACCCTGAATTTCATTCTGACACGGTGCCTATACGTGCCTGGCATTTTATTTTGCGTCCCCACATAACTTGACGCTTCGCTACGACGCGTCTAGGAACAGGAAGACGGAGTCATGATGTTGTTGATCTGACCTGTGGTGTTGAAACCAAACAGCAGCGGACAGGAGACGGTGAAGGCCAGGACCCACACGGTGGCAATCATCACAAAGACTCTCTTCCTGGAGCGTTGGGTGGTGTTGTATAAGACGGGCATCACCACTGCTGTGTACCTGCAGACACACACACACACACACACACACACACACACACACACACACACACATTAGAGTCTTGGATAGGTGGTGACATTTGAATGAAGACAAAAGTGCTGATATAGTACAGTAAAAGGGCATAATTACAGTGAGAAAAAGACCTGAGCTTTATGGATACTAAGAAAGAAAGCTGATAATATAAAGACCAACAATGGAGCGGCAAACCAGGCGTTTCCATTTAGAAACTATTTGGGTATTCAGCAATAAACCAAGTGGAGCTTTGATTTAAGAGTTAATCAGCACACTGTACGCCAAGAGTGTATAATGAGCCCGGGAAAACGAGGCTCAGAAGAAGCAGCAATTATGCTGGACCCCGACCCAAAATGGATGTGATGTTATGTTGTTTAGAGCCAGATAACTGCCATGATTGTTTATCTTCATCAGACTAATTACACCGGCTCTTCTCTGGGCAGAATGCAGGGCTAAACCCGGAGCACAGACGTTCACTAAAAATACTCTTCCCTCCTGCCAATGCACTGTCTGGTTAAATAAAAGAGGAAAAAGAGGAGTAGGTAAAAAATTATGTTCATGATTTATTGATCAAGTGCTGCTTTAAGTTTAGTTGAGGAGGGAAAACAAGGCTCTTCTGCTCTGAGATGCCACTCAAAAAACATGACCTGTAAGTACTTTCACAAACACTTCACCTTGAAATTTAATGCAACATATTCCTCTCTGGTGGATTTATGCTGCCTGGTTTGACTCTTCCTTTTAAAAATATCTTCCCTGCTATCACAGCAACGATGGCTATGAACTTATAAATAAGCAATGCTGTCACAAAGGTAATGTGGGTGTGTTGAACACTATCGGTGACACAGAATGCCCCCCGGTGCTTCGCTTTAATTTGGCACCTCACAAAGCGTGTGTTGTTGACTCGTCTAATAATCAATCACAGGGAACCACAGGGCTCCGAAGAACTTCATCCCTCAGAAGGCAAATTATAGGCATTGCACGCACGAACAGCAGGCACGTAACCGTGTGCAATTAAAGATACAAAACACGGTGAGGAGAGGGGTTTGGTACCTTTAACTGTACATAACCGTGGCCTGATTAAAGTGATAGGAGGCCCTGGGGCATCTGCAGTGTCATGTTGCCTCTAAGTTCCCATTAACCTGGCAGGAGGGGTTTTAATGTGTGTGTTAATTAATTTGTGGTAATCTAAATGTTTGGCCAACTGGGGGCAGCAGAAACAAGTTGAAACAACACCGACTTATCATCAGCTAACAGTTGCCTATTTACACATCCGGCGGTGACAAAACATTCATTAGGAGTCGTGTTATTGACGAATGTGACACACTTAGCTCTTTTTTTTTGGTCTCTACCAACCCTCGGGGGAAATATCGGTCTCTTTAGCTGCTAAATGTTCCAGTTTGTTCACCAGCTTGTCTCTAACGGTGTCTGTCTGCTGTTCGGTGTTGAGCAGGTGGATTACAGTGAGTTTTTAGAGCTGTTTCACTGCTGCCTGCTGTGGCTGAAACAACACTATGAGAGCGATGAGAGTGAACCAAAACAGTAAAGTTTGAAGAGGACCTGTTATGCTTTTGTGCTTTTTCCCTTTCCTTTAGTGTGTTATATAGTTTTTTTTGTGCATGTAAAAGGTCTGCAAAGTTACACAGTCCCCCACAGAAACACTGCTCCTGAACTGCCTGAAACGCCTCGCTTGAAGTCCCGCCTTTTCTTCCGTAACGTGGTGATGTCACCAAGTAATACATTTGCATAATGGCTAGTTTGGCACACCCTCAAAAAAAGCTAGGAGCAGGAGCTCAAACAGAGGGTGAAAAGACAGCCGGCATGAGAGAAATAAAGTGTTTTTTGAACATTAAAGCATGTGAACATGTTCTAGTAGAAACCCAAAATAAACAAGCATTCACCTGAAAATAAGCGTAATAAATAATAAAAAACTGTTAAAAAAAGTTGAACTGTTGATGCCTCTAGGTTGTGAGTTCAAAGACCGAGAGTGATTAAATATTAACTGCACAGCACATCACCAGGACGGAGCTGTCATCCATGGAGGACCTCTACACCCAGCGGTGTAGGAAGCCAACAGGATTATTACAGAGCCCAACCACCTCAAACACAAACTGTTCTGCCTGCTGCCGTCTGGCAGACGGTACCGCAGCATCCGGTCCTGAACAACCAGGCTCAGGGAGAGCATCATCTCTCAAGCCACAAGACTCATCACTTGTGTCACTTTACCTTTATATACTTTACATACTGTTTTACAAACTGCTACACCTCTGTGTATATTGGTGCCTTCAAATGGGGTGGTGTTTACCGTGTTCACCAGGAGAGTCCATATGAACGCCCCCCCCCATGTCGTATTCACGACCTCGAAAGTGGAAAGTTTCTGAAAGCTCCGATAAGATCAGATAATAAGTGAATATATTGTAATTTTAGTCGTATATTGTAATTCTTCATAATTTTATAATATGTCTGAGGAAACTGTTGATATTCCCAACGGCCTCATCTTTCTCCTCATTATTGTATTCACTGCATTATGTTACCCGCTTGCTAGATTGCCTCTTTAGCTTCTAGACGCCGACTGTAATGTTAATATTGCCGTTGCTTAGCAGCGGTGTTCTCACGACAAGTATATCGTGTACACGAGTTCCCACGTTGTAAACACAAGCTCACGACTTTCATTTGAAGGCACCATAATATATACATATTTATTACTTCTCTATACATACTACATTCCTGTTTACACCTCTGTGTACAAATATTACTTCTCATCATGCATATACATACTACATCCTGTTTACATTCAGTTTTCCCATCTGAAATACTATGTTACACAAAATTACGAATTTACATTTACATTACTATTTTATATTTACTTATGTTTATATTTAAGACCTATATTTTAACACTATTTTATGCCTTAGATTATCATTTTCTTTTTACTTTTACTTGTGTGATTTCCCTTTTTATATATATACATATTTTATGAGCATTGTTGAAGCAAAGATTTTCATTGCCAACGACTGCTTTGCTGGAATTGACAAATAACAATTACAGAACCTTGAACCGTGATAACAGGTCGTCTTTAAATGAGCTGAGACTCACAATAAAGCTCCGTAAAGCTGAATTCAGCTGAGTGATAATTCTCTGTATGTACTTATGGTTTCACAATGCTGTGTGATAAATTGTTATCATATATGCACCATGTGAGCTTAGTATAAATGGAATGATTAGGTGTAACTACATTTTGACTCTCGGATGTAAGAGGTGCAAATATCCTTTACAAATTTGCAATGAATCAAATGACCAAAAAGCAACAGAGGCAGGTGAACCCGGGACTTTTGGGTCCCCTGGTAGTTGTCGCTTCGCCCACTTGGTAGCCCAGCTTTGTAAATGACGACACTTTTATTTTTTTTATAAAAGAACCGACTGGAAAGTCTTTCAAACTAATTGTACAAATACACCCCCATGATGCCTCCTCCAGTCCTTCTGTAGTGCTTTATCATTCTATTGAACTCATGATGCCTGCAGGTTGTAAGTTCAAAGACCGTAGAGAGCGATTAAATATTAACCGTGACACAAGACGAAAACTAAGCAAATAAATAATTTAAATACAAGATGCACATCTAGTGTGAAGGTTCGAACTGATGCATGCATGGCACAGTTCCTCCTGCTTTTAAGCAAACAAATACAACGCGTCTGAACCTGGAACATCAAATTAAAACCACAATGTATGTGCACAAAATCTCCTCTTTTCTGTGTCTTCCTCTCTCATTCTGTCACGTACACAGACACACACACACTGACACGCATCTATCAAGAGGATGTGAACAAGATGGGAAAACGTTGTCTTTCTCCAGGAAGTTTTGAAATATCTATGAGGTGAGGGGAGGAAGAGAACCTTGAAATATGGAAATCTCACGTGGGTGACATTTATACTGGAGGTGTCACATGTGTCATACACAATAACTGCAGCAAGAAGGTAAACACACACTCACCTGTCAATGCTGATAGCACACAGGTTGAGGATACTGGCGGTGCACATCATCACATCTAGCGTGACGAAGACGTTACAGTAGAGCCGGCTGAAAAGCCAGGCGCCGCCGACCACCTGCACAGGACAGACAGGCAGATTATCAACGCACACGTTTCTGTTTCCCTTCTGCACCGTGAAGTGTGACGCACCTACTGAATGAGCGCACACATGAGGGCGCACACACACTTGCACGTGACAGAAAGGCGCCTACGTTAAATAAATAAGCTGCAAAAATACTCCCATATTCACCTGGATGTATTGATCTTAAGCTAATATGGATATTAATTAGGCTAATTTATGCATTAATTAATATGGTTATGTCACTTTGCAGATAACACAAGCTGCAAGGGGAAAATGTGTAAATGTTCTTTGCTGATGCATCATGATGGATAACATACATAATGTTATTATCCTCAAGGAAATGTCCAATTTCCAAGAGGAACTGACCCCCAGCCAAACCGATAACACGTCAAACCACCACCATTAATCCCCCCCCAGCAGAGCCCCGCTCAGACCGACAGGCTTTCACCTAGGCTCCATAACGCCTGATAATAAGTGACTAACAAAGATGAATGGGATCCAAGCTCCATCGCCTGACTGCTGAATCTCTTAAGTCCAAGATGGGAATATACGCCTACCTACACCGAGAGGCGGGAGGGACACACACGGCGATACGCACAGGCACACACACACATGTACAAAGATCTAAATAGACAGAAATCTCTCTCGCAGAGACCAGAGTTGTCTTGGGAACATTCACTGCTAACGTTCATTACCACTCGACATAAATCCCAATCTTAACCTAAACACATTAATAGTAATTCCCGTTCCATTTATAAAGGAGCACTCCACCAATTTTACATGTAAAAATCTGATTACTTGTCATGGTTGGCATCACTCAGCCTGTTAAAACAGTTTCATAATGTCTTCCATAAACTGGGGGCATTGAGTTTGAAAGATGTGGGTGTTAAGCAGGCAGGGAGGGTGTAATCAAATATGCTATTCAATTGCATTATGGGAAGTGGATGAACCAGCATTTTTGGAGAGAAGTGACAAAAAACAACTTATCCTCATACAACAGTTCGTATGTTATCTTATGAAAAATTATTCCTCATTTTTAATCAAAAATTTTATAATGAACTTTCATGAACTGAAAACACACTGTGAAAGAGTTAAAGGTTTAAGACAAAAACACGGACAACACTCAGACCGGACAACGCCGTGGTAGCGACCTGTCAATCACAAGGTAGCCCCGCCCTAAATCATCCCCTGCTTTATGGTCTATCTGACTCTAAATGGGACCATAATTTACTAAATAAACATCATGCTGTATTGAAGAAGACTTGAAACTATTGATTGAGACCATAAACTCATGTTTACAATGTTTACTGAGGTAATAAATCAAGTGAGAAGTAGGCTCATTGGCTCAGCATTGGCTTCACTTCTCAGACCTGGAGGTTTCCCACTGTTTGGGTTAAAATAACTCTGGAAATGGCACAACTTAAGTATGGAAGCTAAGTGACAAATAAATCAACGTTGACTTCTGGTTTCACAAGGGGTACAAACAGCGATCTCCTGCGTGAAAGTCCGGTGTTTTTTCATCCACCCATGCACCCCGACCTCTCCCCTACACAGCGTTTGTCGCTCTTCATACTTCCTGGTTCACAATTACGTGGATTACATACAAATTGATTTTGTGGGATATATATACGTAGGTATAGCTATGAACGGTGTATGAGAACAGCCTGTACTCAAAGTCAGTATGCATACAGTACTAACATATGTTTGATTTATATGTGTGCTGTTGATGCACGCTGCACACGCTCCACAATGCAGTGCACAAAGGAAATAAAGGAGCTGCTCACGGCAGCAAAACACTTAAATTGCAGGTGGTGGTGAGACAGAAAGATCTTAGAAGTATTCTATGACAATTAGTATAGTATATAGAGTAGGGAGTTGGGACACAGCAAAGGGAAAATATCCTCTATTTGGCATCCCACTATCATCTTTTCAATCTTTGCAAGGTCATTGGTCTTCTTAGAAGACATGTAAGACATGTACACAGTACTTGTTTGTCACTCCCTCACATAAAAAGACCGACGCACACATGTGGGCCGTATTGAACATTGTGTGCTCAGTGTGGGAAAATGACGGTGACTCAGTGGGGCTCTGCAGACACCTCGTTATCGACTGTGTTTGAACATGTGATCTATACTTTTCACAGCAGTCAAGTCTGCTAAATGTCTCAGTAAAAAGACACAGCAAGAATCAACAATTGTTAAAAGGCTGGGACAGCAGATGGAGTATCTGTCAGCGGGAACTGTTTGTGTTTTTTCCAAGTAAAAAAAAAAAAAATGTTACAATGAACTACGTTTGGGAAATATGGCGAAACAGGTGCAGGAGATAAAGCCATTTTTTTTAAAGATATCTTTCTTCAGAAAAGTTGTTGGAACAAAATGTTGAGTGAGGAATAAATCAGCAGTGTATCCAGGAGTATCACTTAATCTTGTGTTTTCTGTCACATAATAAAACCTTAAAGATAAGATCTTGACCTCCGCACTAAAAAATGGAGCCGATTCCGTAGTCAGGCCACACGTTTGCTGAGGCCGAGCAGCATCATTTAGGATGAATTGTGGACAGTGAGGAGCGCTCAGTCATCGCTGCCGATACAACCACTTCCTTTAAGTGAAAGTCATACATCAACTGTACCACCTAGGGATAAAATGGCTTGCTCAAGGGCACGTGATTACTACCTGCTGAGGGGCGGGGAAGGGAAATACTCAGTCACTTTTCCTGCCAGAAGCAAACCAGCAACCCTCTGGTCACAACAAACTAATCCCCCGTGCTTCAGATCAGAGCTCGCAGGGTGACGGCGCTCGCGGTGCCAGTGTTGGGAAGCCTACAGTATGACTCTAATATGTTTTTCCTCCCAGTCTTATCCAAGATATTACTGACTTTTACATCCCTGCTAAATGAATGTACCATTGTGTCATAATATCTTTTAATGACTCATTCTTTATGGAGTTTGTAAGTCTCCCCTTTGACTCCAAAATGAAAGATGTAGCACATAATCTAACAGCGTGACTGCCCACAATAACTCATGACTGAATCCCCGGCGAGGTTCCTGGCCACCTTAAATTACCTTTCATAGGATATAATCATGTTTAATTTGTCAGCTTTTGCTCACCGAGTGAGTTAATTTGTTTGTTTTTTTATGGTTGACCTGCTGCTGAATCTCCTGCACACTGTGAGAAACGGTGCTTTCTGCTGACAGTGAGCAAACGCTGGGCAGGGGGGTGGCTGCTTGTTAAACATAACTGGACTTCAACCAGATGATTTTTAGACCTCATGTGGGCAAACAGATGCCCTTGAGCCACACGCTCGGTAACCCACAAGATTCAAGGATCCACACACACACACACACACACACACACACACACACACACAAGCCTGTGCCTGCGTGCGTAAACAAACAGGACACCTCTGCAGCGCATTTTCAGTGTGCAGAGTATCGCTTTGATGACACGGATGTCAGTTAATGGAGTTACCGAACAGCACCGCAAGGATGCAGAAAATTAACAATTAGCAGACAAACTATGTGACGCCAGTGAGTAATCTGTGAAGTGCAAATAACAATGAACAGCAAACACAAATATCATTTGCGTCAGGGGTCTTGATCTAAATGAAATTCACAGGTTTGCAGCTGCTTCTACATCATTTGATACTCGGCCAATTACTGAAAGCAGAGGAAGTCATTATTTATTAATATTCAATACGTCCTTCAGCAATTATGTAGAAGCACCATCTAAACCACCTTTTATCATCATTACTGTCTTCTTATCGCCCACACAGTTGTCACTATGTAATAGGCTCCAAATGACCCTCATCATTTTTCTCTCCGACCCTTTTTCTGGTTGCAGAAGTCGACTTTTGTCTCCCCGTTTCTCCTCTCTTGCGTCAGCTCCAAGCATCTGTATTTCAATCTCTTCCACATCCTCTGTACTTCCTCTCCACTTTGTTACCCTTCAGAGCTCTAGATCAGTGATTCCCAAGTGGTACTTGTGTATTTGCCAGCGGGGGGGTTGGTGGAAAGATTGTGGGGTAGCGCAGCTTATTAAAAAACAAATAATAATAATAATTGCATGATTTGATTAAAACAAATTTATCCACATATTTGTGTTTAGGGGAGAAAATAAACATCCAATTAATATTACAAATTAGTAATTCAGTAAATTTATTGTCACAATGACCAGCTGCAATAAGCTGACTGCACATTAAACCTGAGATGATTGTAATAATATATTTTGCCCAAGAGATTGTGTGGAAACTAGTTAGCAAAGTCAAAATAATTTGCAAAAAGTAACTAATGGATGAACTTTTTTTTACAAAAACATCCAAAAGTAATAGTTAAATAGTTTATATAAGTAGCACAAATGAATGGATAAACAGTAAGAATAACAAACTGTTTAAATAGTAAACTGTTTAAATAGTTAGCTATTGGATGAACTGTTGAAATAATTATCTAAAAGTAAAGGATCAACTGTTGAAACAGTTTGCAACAGTTTGCTAGTTTACAGCGTTGGATTTAATTAAAATAATTAATAGCTAAAAGTGATGGATAAATGTTTTAAGGTCCAGCTTCTGACACTCCAAGTGGCAGTAGCATTAGTAGAAATGCAAACTTGACCTACTGTTATGTAATGGGATTGTATGTGTTACTTAAAGGACCAGTGTGTAACATTTAGGAGGATCTATTGGCAGAAATGGAATATAATCATAATAAATATGTTTTTATTTAGTGTATAATCACCTGAAAATAAGAATTGTTCTATTTTCGTTCGCTTAGAATGAGCCGTTTTTATCTGCATGGGGAGCGGGTCCTCTTTGCAGCTGTGTCTAGAAGGTAACCCACAATTTGCTCGTGAAGGTTAAGGCATTGACCTTGAATAGTTAAGATGAGGATAGGTCGTCAGGCAGCGAGTCTCGCAAGAGTTGTACCACGTTTTTGCAAGTTTAAACGTCACGAGGTCACGAGGAATGTAAATCCTAAAACCACATCTACACATACACACATATGCATTTTTAATCTGAAGGCACTGGGTATGTGATATCATAAAAGGCCACTCTAAGTAGCGTTAGTAGAAAAACAAACAAATTAACCTAAATGTTGACAATTTAACTGTATGAAAATGTCAAAAAATATGATTGTAACAATATCCACTGTTTTTACTTAAAGGAACAATGTGCAGCATTTAGAGGGCTCTATTGGCAAAAATGGAATATAATATTAATAAGAATGTTTTCTTTAGTGTATAATCACCTGAAAATAAGAGTCATTGTGTTTTCGTTAGCTTAGAATGAGCCGTTTATATCTACAAAGGGAGTGGGTCAATGTTTCTACAGTAGCCCAGAACGGACAAACCAAACACCGGCTCTAGAGAGGGACATTCGTGTTTTCGCGTCTGCCACCATAGTTCTGCTACACGCTTGGGTTGTGTCTAGAAGGTAACCTGCAAATTGCGAAAACTTGCAAAAACTCTCACGAGACTCGCTGCCCGATGACCTTTCCTAACCTTAACCATTCAACCAGTAACCAGTCAATGCCTGACCTTAACCATTTCGCAAGAGTTTTGCAATTTGTGTGTTACCTTCTAGACACGACCACACGCTTGGCACACAGGAGAAGCTTCAGTTGGTTGCAGTCCGCAACGTAACCGCTAGATGCCGCCAAATCCTACACACTGCACCTTTAACATCCTCTTCGAAATAAACTGAAATGACCTGAAATGAAGTGTGATCTACGTTGTGAACCATTGCTCCAGATCTCCTCCCGTACTCTGACATTTTGTAAATACACACACCATGACCTCCTCACCTCCAGGTACACAGCCCAGGGCATGACCAACGAGGCCACCAGCAGGTCGGCCACCGCCAGGCTGACCACCAGGTAGTTGGTGGTCGTCTGGAGGGAGCGCTCCCTCAGCACGGCCAGGCACACCAGCACGTTTCCAAACACGATGGCCAGGATGAGCAGGGAGAAGAGCATGGCGTAGTAGTTACGCTCATCCTGCCCTGGTGCCTCCGAGCTCTCATTCCTCTCCGAGTCCCATCCGAGGCCGTCTGATTCGTTCCAGACCTGCTCTGCACTGCTAAACATCGCCATGGAGACGTCCCCGTGACATGGGAGGTGAGATGTTTGGCAGACCTACCGAAGCAAGAGAGCATATTTACCCATTCATCACATACCTTCCATGTCTCACATCTCATTAGTCAGATTAACGTGTGGCATATTCGCCATCAGATAATGATGGCAGCATCCTTTCAAAGTCAGAGGCCTGTAGTGGGAATCTCTTGGCTCCTAGCAACAGATGAACTGATAAATACTTCAAAAGCATCCCTGCAGTAATGTTCCTTGATGGCACTAGTGTTTTATTTGTCCTGCTGAAAGAACAATGGAAGCACATATTGATGCCTCCTCAAGCTCCATAAAGACTCAGCAGAAATCCATGCTCTCAACAGTAAACTTCATCGACAGAGTAATGCATTTAGGATTCTTCCTGTCAGTCTGCCTCTCAAATGTTCTCCTTCCTTCCTGTAAACGGCTTCTAATACAGCCAGCAGAGACAGAAACTCCAAAGCAGAGACGGTAACTTTAATGAGGGGCTGGCAGTGTGCCTTTGAGCAGTGTCAGTGGAGGTTAGCTCATCAGGGAGGGGTAATAAGTCCGTGCTGCCACCCGGAGAAGTCCGGCTGGCTCTGGTCCATCGGCTCTGCTCCTCACGCCCCATCCTCCCCTCTCATTTATTCCCAATTCTCCCCTATCTGGCCTGAATCCAGATAACAGCGCTGCTGTGGTAGTGCTCACACCTGTGTCTACATGTTAAACAAACTGATCCATCTTATCCGCCCCCCCCTCCTCTCTCTTTCTGTGACAGAAATAGGGAGAAAGACACCAAGAAACTAGGATCCTTTTCAGCCCTGGCTCAAACCCAGGAGGCTTTTAAAGATTTTTCCCAGTCTATAATTCCACTCAGTGCCTCAATGGCTCCAGTATCATATGGTTGTCCACAATCTAGAGGAAGCAAAAAATAAATAAATAACAGCCACTGATACCAATCACCTTGAAGTCTCCTAATGGAAGTGAGTTTATAACAAGATCAGGTGTGACAGGTCAGGAGGGAT
Source organism: Sebastolobus alascanus (assembly GCA_916701645.2). Taxonomy (NCBI): domain Eukaryota; kingdom Metazoa; phylum Chordata; class Actinopteri; order Perciformes; family Sebastidae; genus Sebastolobus; species Sebastolobus alascanus. Next base: position 755,168 of record CAKAOJ020000261.1, on the reverse strand, counting down.
ACAAATCATAAAACCACATCTACACGCACACATATGCATTTTTAATCTGAGTGTTATGTGATACAAAGCTGCACAGTGCTCTGGTTTGTTGTATATTGTAGATCAATTGAAACTGATTTCCCTCTTCACTCTTTTGTCTCTCATATAAACAAGTGTCAATGTGCAGGACTCTGACCTATACAAGTGTGTGTGTGTGTGATATGGGCATCATTGGACCCTCACATGCCCACATATACAGTGTTGTTGAAGCCATTAGGAAGGGTTACATTATAACAATATTCATAATAAATTCATTTAGGATCAATTAACTGAGGGTTGTGCAGCCAAAGACAATTTTGTTTTTCTTTCCAAATCATCAGGGAAGCTTAATTTGTGCAAATCAAACCTTAATCTTAAAATTCAATTAAATCCCGTGATGGAGCACCTTCTTATCAGGCTCCACAATCCCGCTTCCAGAAAGATTTAGGGTCAAATATAGTCCAGCAACACATGAATATTGGCGTTTTCCCCCATATGTTTACACCTATCAGAGCGCACGCACAATGAAACAATTAGCAAACAAAAGCAGCAGATAAGGATTTGATTTGAGGCACAAACACTGGAGCACAAACAAGGAAACTTAAAAAAAGAACAGGGTAAGTAAACAGACGTGCATACCTGTTACTGTTTCCCAGTGAAGAATTCATCAGATGCCATCGAGGGGAAGCATCATCCGTGCAGAGTTAAAAGTTATCCGGTCATCGCGTCCGGCGCTGCGAGGCGAGCAGCAGGAGGAGCGCTCGGTGCCATTGCGCGCAGCCGAATGTGAATGTGGGAAGCTCTCACAGATGAACCACTCACTTACTACATTTCCACCAACGCTCTGTGTGACTGTCGGTAACACGCACTTTTTTTTTTTTTTTACACTTTGATTTTGCAGCCACACGCAAGGCGCGCACACGTGTTGGAGACGTCAGGTGTCTCCCTTTGCGCGCTTTAGTGATGCAGTGGCGAATGAAGGTGACCAATTATTACAACAAAATCTCTCAGAATTAACTATTATTTCCTTCAATATTTAGTTTAAATGACACTTTCTAGGATAGAAAAGATGGTATTTGCTTGACTCGTGTTCCAGTCCTGTCCTGTGGCTGTATCCTCAGCGTGACCCTGAACCAGTCTGGGTCGTGCTTTGCTGGAAGTGACATTCTCACAGAAATAGTTGGCCTCACAAAACAGGACCAGTAAACCTACAGAGCGTAAATTAGGTCAGGCTGGTTCTATGCATGAAGAGAACAAAATGTATAGGCAGACACACTACTGTGGCACAATCTCATGGGTCCCTTCCCAACCCCTTTTAACACAAGAAAAAACAAACCCCCTCTGTGCAGATAAAAAAGTACCTACAGCTTCTGTCTTATATCTCACAATTCCAGCCAATGTGCTTTGTTTTGCTATCTTCTACATGACATTTTAAGATAAGAGTAAGCCCAGCAGGAGCAGCCACACCAAACAAATGTGAAGGGAAGGTGTTGCTTCTCCTCTATGAACCAGTTCCAACATGCAGAGTCCAATTTCATTGGAAAACCCAGAGAAAATTCAATAGATCTTCCTGTAGCACTTGGTTGTATTTTAATACATGTTTTTTTTTTTAAATCATTACATTAATCTATCAATTGTGAGGCAGATGAAGACCACATAGCTCACGTTTCCATATGCATGCACTCACTGTAGGTTTCATTACAAAGTCTCCCATATAAAGTGCATTTTTTAAAACGCAGTGAGCAGCAGGAGGTTGATGATGTGCTCGGTGGAACCGCAGCAGCTGACAAACAGCCCTAACTGATCATTCCTCACCACCGACCTGGAGTCAGTTTGTGTTTTAACTAATGTTAAAGTGCCGAAAAATGTCCTTGGGAATTTGAGCCATCCTTCTTCTCCGCAGCAGCAGCAGCACAATGGTAAATATCTCCTGTGCACCGACTGCAGAGCTGAAGGGAATCCTAATGCGCACTGTGGCTGGCGTGGATCTATACATTTGAAACTTAAAATTGATGATGTGTGTGACATCCATAACACAGAATTTTGACTTTAGACAAGTGCACAGCGGTTAATCCACTCCACTAATCCACAATCAATCTCAGTCTCTCCCACATGAATAGCAGCTACTGGAAGTGTGTCATTGTGTTTTCACACAGCGGCACGTCCAAACTCCTTCTTCATGTTTACCGAGAGGATCAAATGATGTATGAACCCACAGTGGGCCATCACAACTATTTCACTCCCTGCAGAGATCATAAACAGCATTAATTCCCCCCCCCCCCACCCCACACACACACACCTGCTTTACTGCTGATATGCTGCAAATATCCCTGATGAGACAGGATGGAGGGTGAAGGTGAAGTGGGATCTGCTTTCCCTCTGAATGAGGAATCTTTGGACCTTGTGCAGATCAGGCTCCTGACAGCTGTTCACAGAGCTGTTACTCACAGGATCCATACCTGTCTAGACCAATACCTGTGTGAAGGTCAGGCCTGAGAGGGCATCGCTACAATAACAATAAAAGACAGTGGTAGGAATGATGCGAATAAACATTTTCACAGTTGGTTGACATTTTGCTGCCATCTACTGGTCCAGAGATGGAACTGCTTTTATCCCACAATCACAAGCTGGGTCCCAAATCTGAACTACAGTACTAATTCAGAGCAGGTTTTGAGTCTGTATGTATGAGTATGTTCACACTCTCTCAAAACACAGTGCGCAAAGGAAACGGAGGAACTGGTTAAAAAGGTGCAGTGTGTACAACACGTTCTCATCCCGACTCGTCACATGCTGACGCTTAGTCAGATCCCTCGGCGTCACTTTTCACTCGCAGTAACCATGTGCTTAATACTGTGAATTAAACAAATGGATAAGGAAAAAACAACATGGTTGGGCTTAAAATTACTAGATTTTTACAATGAAAATGTGACGTGACGTTGTAAACACAGGACACAAACAATCAGCTGACTGACTGTAAAGTGAAAGTGTAACGTAACGCACGGGACATGAACAGCGGTCTCCTGGATGAAAGCCTTGTGTTTGTTGGACCCATCCACCTCCACCTGAGAACAGCGACATCTGCAAATTGCAACCAACTGAAGCTCCTCCCGTGTGCCAAGCGTGTAGAAGAACTACGGTGGTCGACGCGAAAACGCGAATGGTCCCATCTAGAACCAGTTGTTGTAAGAGTAGCATAGGTGTAGAGTGTACGTGGGAAGTGAGTGGTGAAGCAAGAGAGCAGCTGCAAATGTGTGTGAGCGAACAAGTGAGCTAGTGGAGCAGACGGAGTTAGTTTAGCTTTGAGAATATCAAGTGGATGTTCACTGGAAGTTGCAGTTTGTGCAGAAATAAATGCTGCAGCTCTTCAAGACCAACAGAGGTTTCCTGTGTGTTGTTTCCCGGCGGCTGAGTGGAGTGACGGGGGTTAACTCTGGAGCGAGTAATGTTGGGAATACTCTGGCGCAAGCAGGAAAAGTTAACAGTGTTTGGTGTGTCCATTCTGGGCTACTGTAGAAACATGGCGGCCGGCTCCATGAAGAGGACCCGCTCCGTATGTAGATATAAACGGCTCATTCTAAGCTAACGAAAACACAACGACTCTTATTATCAGTTGATTAATCACTAAAGAAAACATACCTAATATTATATTCCATTTCTGCCAATAGATCCCTCTAAATGTTACACACTGTTCCTTTAAGGATGTTGACGTTTTTAAGGTGCTAACTACAAAAACAGTAAACTACAACTATTACTACATGGCTGAAAAAAAAACAGTAAAAAATGAGCGTGTAGTGCAGAATTGGGACAAACTGCAGGTCTATAAATATGTACAAAGACATGTTGAAATTTGTATGTTATTTAATCAAGGTCAAGCACTTTCACAATGAGTTTGTCATGAATCACAGAATAAAAAGGATACACTGCATATGCAAAACCATCAAGAAAGAGTTGAGTTAAAAAAAATGTAACAAATGGCAAAGAAGTTCAATCTTTAGGGTAACAGTTAATATGAATGAAGAATGTAACTTGTAACAGTCAACTGAATGTAGCTAAAGAGTGACTGGAATCTCTCATTTATATTCTGTTTTATATTAGCTCTATTTTTAATAAAAATATGGAACTAAAGCGCAGAATTGGAGCCCGGGTTCATTGTCGTTCTTGCTCTGCCCACTCAGTGTACCCTCCTCCATAATGTCTCACCCTGAGAAAAAGAAGCGTAAAGAGAAGAGCTTAGTCTCTTATGTTTGTTTTTCTACTTAAAAAGGTCAACCAGCGTTCAACCAACCAAAGCAGCAACTGAGGACATTGAACTCTATATAATAACACACAAAATGTGCCATTAATAGTGCTGCACAGCTCCACTACAGCCCATTACGTGGTTCAGCAGGGTCCACATTACCAAACATGACTGAAATCTGAGAGTTAAACAACGGGGTCACTTTTATTTATTTACTCTTTAGGTAATAACTGTCACATTTGACCTTTAATGGGTCATGTAATAACTGGACTACAGGATGTTTCATGTGTGAATCTGCTGTAATTTACCTCCTGAATCCCAGCTGACGGGCGATGTCCATCGCTTTGGAGCTCCTCCCGCCACTTTTGCAGTTAAAAACGATGTTGTCGTCATCTCTCCCAGGAGCCTTCACTTCAAATCTCTGCTCAAAGTCGTATACGGACAGCTTCAGACTCTCCTCCAGGTTGCCCACTGGTATTCAAACACACAAAAACAATATGATCAAACGGTCAAAATAGGCAGCGCTGATCAAATATGAATCAGTATTCTGTTACTGTAATGCCTATTTCTCTCCTCAGATGTTCTCAGAAACATCTTGTAGTGCACGGTTTAGCTGTAAAAAAGTCAGGATGTAGAAGCTTTGTTTCTCCACTCTTAAGGCCTTATAGAAATCTGATGATATCATTTCTAATACATTTTGGTCTATCACACATTCTGCCGCAGGAAATAGACCATCCATATCTCGCTTCAGCAACTGTTAAGTTAAAGCAACCTCAGTGGATTTGTGCATTTCAGCTTCTATCAGATTGGAGTCGAGCAACAAACTTCACAAAACACCCTGAGCACTTCAGTTTCTACAGTTTTGTCATGTTCACAAACTGTCTTCCCAGTCCTCCCAGTCTGCAGAACTGTAGTGGTGTGTGAAAACAATCCTCCCATCACCACCCAGTTGGATGAATATTGCATATAGCTTTGCTCTGCTTCACCGGATGGCATAATTCAGAGATTAAAAACACTCTTTTATACATGTGATAACACTTACGTGGGATGTTGACAGCATCTGGGATGCTTCCAGCCTGGTATTCATCAGGGTTTCTCACATCAAACAGCTGAATGTCTCGTTTGGACAGCATGGTCTTCAGCTGCGAGTAGGTCACCACTGAAGCTGAGGGGGAAACATTAAAGATTACACTTTAGTATCAAGTTCAAATCCACCTTTTGCCAATCTGACTCTTTTTTTACTGAAAAAAAACCATAAACCCCTTCACCATCCATTGTTTTAACAGTGTTAATTTAGCCGTAGTGCTGCCTGGTCAATGCTGTGAGGAGAAACTACACCTTTTCCCAACCTATTGTTGCCCATTTGAAACAAAAATGCCAGTCAACCAAACTCTCTGTTTCAAACAATCAGGTGAGAAACACTAGATACACTCTGCAGTGCATTCAGCTGAAAGAGAGTTAAAACACAGGCAGCCTGCATGACGTGTTGTACAGTGGTAGGCAGTAAACAAGGAAACATTTTTTTTTTTTTTACCACTGTCGGTTGTTTCTCCGCATTTGGGACTCGAGGTTGTAAAAGCCCGTAAAACTGAGCCAAAAGTCAGGCAAGACCTGCTGTTCACCTCCGCCACAACCTGGCAGAAACCTCGAGACAACGCATAAAACAGCATGAAGAAGACAAGTGCGCCGCGCAGACTGCTGGGAGGTGAAAACATCTTCTTTGGTGTTTATTGGCGGTTGGTAAACCATCTTAGAGGCGCATTACCGCCACCATCTGGACTGGAGTGTGGATCAGGAGATTGTGCAGAAACAATATAAATAAAAAATAAAAAATAAAAAATAAAAAATAAAAAATAAAAAATAAAAAATAAAAAATAAAAAATAAAAAATAAAAAATAAAAAATAAAGAAATAAAAAATAAAATCTAAAAAATAAAAAATCACATTCATCTCACAATTATATTTGAATACAGTGATTTAGAAGGCTATAATATACTTGGTTATAACTTTCCACAATTGCAAATAGAGGAAATGAAGTGTTTGAAAAAAAAGAAGAGGGATGAATCATCACCTGAGTCCCGTTGAGTGATTTACAGCCTGCCAACGTTGTTGTTTGAAAAGAGGAATTTGCAATCTAATCCTATCCAAGATGATTAAATTAATTATCCACTGTCACAAGTTAGTTACTTTGCAAATTCCAATTAATAACAAAATATAATCAAGAAATACATTTAAGGTTAAAATAAGACTTTATTGTTCCCCAGGGGTAAAATAACAAGCAGTACACTGTATAAAGTTATTTAAATTAGCCCCATCTTTAATGCATCAATAATTATAATCCAATAATATTATAAACAATATTCTGAAATGGGTCAATCTTCTTCATGAGTACTTTTACTTTTGGTACTTCATTTTGATGCTAATACTTTTGTACTTTTAGCCGATATATAAGTATCATTTTGAATGCAGGACCTTTGCAGGATCGTTGTAACAGAGTATTTCTACACTTTGACATTGCTATTTATACTAAAGTTAAATATCTGAGTACTTCTTTCACCACTGGCAGTTCATAATTTGTACGAAAATAGCCTATAAAGGGGATACAATGTAAATAGCCTTTAGTTGATGTGTGTTGTGGATGTAGGTTTGTATGTGTTTTAAATAAATCCAATAATACTACCACTAATAATAATGATATGCATAATACTATTAATATTTGGAGTAAAAAACATAAACCATATGGAAACAACAGAGGGAAAAATAGAATAAATATGTTACCAGTACTAATGAAGCTGACAAAACAAAGAATATGTATGGAACAGTATGGAAAGTTTTTTAAACCACACCTTGACTACAGAGAGGGTTAAGGTTGAAGTCTACTCTTTGTTTTTGGGGAGTGTATCTGCTGTACAACAGAAACTGTTAAAAGAGGAAATGCAAGAAAGAAGAAAAGCTTATGGAGCTGTTTATTTAGCACATGACTCATCTTTGATCCTCAAAATCTCCAAACATGGAACCCACAAGTTGTTCATGACTTTTTTTTTTTTTTGGTACAAACAGTCTGTAATGGCAAAGTCTAGTCACTTCCCAGCAGTGTTTGAACCCAATAGTCAGCTGACACATCCAAACACAGCCTCGGACTAAACCACAGTCTCTGTAAAGAGGGAGAACAAATACAAACATTAAAAATATATTCTAAGAACCTTCCTTCTTTATACTTTAAACAATCAACACTACAAATATAAATATGATTTTTAAAACTTGCATACAAATTAGAGATGTTATTGGTTATTTTAGTCGGTTTGTGACATCATTTAGAAAGCAATCCCCCCTACGCCGATGGTATGATCCAGAATACAGAGTCTTGTGATTTCCTGACTCATCTTGAACGCCTCACCGACATAAACTAACTACATCTTTTGTCTTTTCGCTACTTTTCACCACTAAAAACCGTCACGATGCAAAAGTGTGGAGGTTGTTCCAATGCAAAGGATGCTAACGAGGAAGTCCAGAAGATCTGTGACAGCGTAAGTAGAAAAGCAAAAGCTTTTTATTATTATATATATAATCCAAATGATTCCCACAGTAAACAGGGCCTGTATTTCATTCTGATGTTGCTATCATGTCATTGCGCCTCAGGTAAAGCCACATGCAGAGAAACAAGCAGGGAAAACCTATGAGGTTTTCACAGCCAAGAGCTACACGACTCAGGTGGTGGCCGGGACCAACTACTTCATCAAGGTAGGATTATTATTTACAGGGTAAAAAACACAATAGCAAAACTACGGAGGCCCTGAAGGTTTTTATTTGCAGGACTTCTGGAGCTCCCTACAAAACAAGATCAATGACTAGAAACGACTTTGCTACTCTGTAGCAACAAGATGAAGTGGTCATTGTCACATTTTTTTTCCCATCAATGATGGATCACATAACTTTAGCCTTACATTCAGTTATTATAGTGTTAAAGCATCTTAATGTCAGTGAGTTCACCTCTGATTGGCTCTAATGATGCATTCAGGGATTTTAGAAAAACATTGTCAATCTTAGCTCCTTGCAGTAATGAGATTTCTGATTGCTTTAAGAAAAGAAAATGACATTATAGGCTATATTATAACTTTAATTTAAGAAAAGACATGTTAGTTCACATGTCTTGAAGGTCAAGGTGTGAAGTCAAGGTGTGGTTTAAAAAACTTTCAATACTGTTCCATACATATCCTTTGTTGTGTCAGCTTCATTAGTACTGGTAACATATTTATTCTATTTTTCCCTCTGTTGTTTTCATATGGTTTATGTTTTTTACTCCAAATATTAATAGTGTTATTGCATATTATTATTGTTATTATTATTATTAGTGGTAGTATTATTGGATTTATGTAAAACACATACAAACCTACATCCACAACACACATCAACTAAAGGCTATTTACATTGTATCCCACTTTATAAGCTATTTTCGTCAACAGCAGCCAGTCTGTAGGCTACATATTGGGAAGTATTTATCTGACGCGCCCATTCAGGCACCGAAACCACAAATATAGCCTACAAAAAATATGTATTTGTAGTTATATAGTACACATATTTTTCTTTTCTTTTAAAAACTTCCAGACTACTCTTTAACACAGATCTATAAAATAATGTCACAACAACTCTTAATTCCCACATAAACTTAATAATAGGCTACTAAATATTCCCCCCCCCACCCTAGATGGAAACCACTCCGTGAGCTCTTGGATACAGTAGTAGTAGTAGTAGAAGCAGTGTTGTAAATCTGTGCGTCAACAACTCACCATGTTTGCTCCATTCTGATTCCCTAACCAGAAAAGTCCAAGTGTACTTGGCTTATAAGTCTACTTGTACTTAATCTTTTGATCGAGATATACTTCAGAAAAGCATAATTAAGTATTCTTGCCTTATAGGCCTACAGAAAGGTATACTTGGCTTGTAGTTGTGCTTACTTTTTGATAGAGTAGCCTATTAGTGTGTGACTGTGACTGTGGACTTGCATCCTTCAGGGGGACATAAATGTGACTTTAAATAACTGCTAACGTTGCTCCTTGTCTGCAGGATATATAATTATCCATTTGCCAACAAGTTTAGTAGATCGGTGTTGTGTTTACAGCTGGTTTCTGCTGCCTCCAAGCGGCCAAGATCTCCTGAACCTTTACTTTTACTCCCTTGCAGGTCCATGTGGGAGGAGACGATCATGTTCACCTCCGTGTTTACAAAAAACTCCCACATGTAATGGAGGAGAACTAGAGCTGAGTGGCATGCAGCACTCCAAGACCCACGAAGACCCTGTTGAGCACTTCTAATGGGATCCTAAACCAAACAAAGCATCAGTGCCATCAGGCTGCCGTCTCATTATAATCAGTTATGATCAAATGATCCTGGCTCATTATATAAAACAATGCTATATGCAGTTCCCATTCCTAACATGTTATAACATACTGTGTCGTACTGTAGATCATGATGTAAGGAGTATGTCAAAATGGAACTATTTTCTACAAGATGACTGAATAAATGAATTTGATTTGTTGTGATATCAGATGTTGCTTTTCTTTGTTTCTGCTTTTTCATTCCTAATATGTGGTCAACATCTTAAAATAAGTGAATTTGATTCTTTCTACACCAAAAGTAACATTCAAAAGTAAATGTAATTATTTGCATTATAAACAGTTTTAAGGCTTCAGGCTTCATACGTGGTGAAACATGACAACATATTAAACTGTATCTTAAACAAAAGTATCTGTTGCACGGGCACTGGGCCATGAAGCTCACCCAACCTTCAAGACATTTGCATGAGTCACATGCAGTGAATAGATCCCTCTTTTGTTTGAACAAAAACTCATTGTGTAAACTAAACACGCAGTTATGAATAACTCCCACTGGAGGTGAACCTGATGACTTAATTTTTATGGTATGAATATGAAAAAAAAGACTCTTGAATTTGTTTCTTTCTAAAAAACATCATCATCAAGTTTCAATTCACATGGCAATTATTGATGCATGTAACAATTACTTTTTACAATGATTTACTATTATTTTCAAATGCATTTCAAGCATTCTATTTATAAATTTGTTTTAAAGGTATACATCAACCTCTTTAATTAACCACTGTTAACACATCTGGTATGCAGCAGAGGCTACATGCTCTCAACGCACAGGTAAAAACATACAATCTCATTTATAGTCTGCACTCAGGTGCTCTCACATAACTATCTCTGCGACTTTGATCAAGCGAGATTTAAAGCAGCTATAGTTTTTATATGAACAATGGATCACATAACTGCTTTTATGTGAAAGGGGTCGCTTGTAGTGATGAACCCACGGGGAATTATCACAGTTCCCCTCATTTCTATGAAGGTTTATAGCAACTTTCAGCTATTGTTTTGGTTTTCTGGCCCACAACCTCAATGCTTTGGTTCACTGACCACTAAAGACTCATTGCATCATTTTTGCCTGCAGCAGGAGAGAAAAACTCTGCATTACCTGCCCAGCACCAAACAGTACACAGACACAGTTAGAGACTAGTTGGGGAACATAGCGGAGCAGCTAAAGAGACAGATATTTTTCTCAGGAGTTGGTGGAGACCAAAACTGAGCTTAAAGAGAGCGAATAGACCCTCTTGAGTAGTTCTAATGGGATCCTAAACCAAACAAAGCATCAGTGCCATCAGGCTGCCGTCTCATTATAATCAGTTATGATCAAATGATCCTGGCTCATTTTATAAAACAATGCTATATGCAGTTCCCATTCCTAACATGTTATAACATACTGTGTCGTACTGTAGATCATGATGTAAGGAGTATGTCAAAATGGAGCTATTTCCTACAAGATGACTGAATAAATGAATTTGATTTGTTGTGATATCAGATGTCGCTTTTCTTTGTTTCTCCTTTTTCATTCCCAATATGTGGTCAACATCTTACAATAAGAATATATGTATTCTTTATAACAGTGAATTTGATTCTTTACACCAAAAGTATCATTCAAAAGTAAATGTAATTAGTTGCATCATAAACAGTTTTAAGGCTTCAGGCTTCATACGTGGTGAAAAATGACGCCATATTAAACTGTAGCTGTTTAATAAGCTTTTCTTTCTGTGGTATCTGATTTGTGAAATAGCTGCAGGCCAGGGCGCGTCTTCAACCAGCAGACGTGTGAAGACGCAGTCAGTCCCTTCTGAAGCTGCAATCTGCTTTATGTTATGTGTGGAAAATCAAAAGATCCACTCTGACATGGTGTTTTACAGAGATTTGTGTGATAACGTAAGTGTTTAACTCACTATTATTAACCTCTTCGACCCCACTGACCTGCCAGTGTCTTTACAAACTCATGCTGTGCAGTTATTCAATCAAATCCTTCTCCTAGAAACTTAACTTAATCATCCACTTTCACAACCTTTTCAGGGAACTGAACTGAAGGTTTTTAAACCATAACTGTTAAAGGAGGAAATACAAGAAGGAAGAAAAGCTTATGGAGCTGTTTTCATATTTCCAGCCCAACCAGTCTGGCAAAGTCTTTCCAGCAGCGTTTTGGAACCGAGTCAGCTGTCACATCCAAACACAGCCACACCTCAGATTAACCCACATATGTAGAGAGGGGGAAACAAACAGAAGTATTAAATAATAATTAAATATTTCATTTGTTGTTTTGATCGGTTTGTGACATTGTTAAAAAAACACACACCCCTACGCCGATGGTATAACCCATAATACAGAGTCTTATTAACCTGACTCAACTTGAATTCTGACACAACTACATAGTTTTCGTTCGTTTTCTCGCTAGTTTTCACCACGTAAAACTGTCACAATGTGTTCAATACCACCTGGTCAGACGGAGGATCAACTTGTTCAGGATACTTCCTCGGTCGATGATCCTTCCAACTCTGCTCAGTGCGGTGTGATCTGTGGAGGGACAGGGGATACTCATGAAATAGATGACTCGGATGAAGCAAAGGAAGTTAAGGAGATCTGTACAATTGTAAGTAGAAAAAAAGAAATATTATTATTACAGTTTGACTTTGTTCTCTCAAAACTATTCACACACAGTAAACAGGGCCTGTATTTCATTTTGATGTTGCTATCATCTCATTGTCCCTCAGGTCAAGGCCAGTGCAGAGAAACAAGCAGAGAAGACTTATGAGGTTTTCACACCCGAGAGCTACAGGAGACAGCAGGTGGCCGGGACCAACTACTTCATCAAGGTAATTATTATTTACAAGGCAAAAAGCACAATAACTACGGAGTCCCTCAAGTCCTGAAAGATTGACTGGAAACAACTATTCAGTATTTTGTAATATAAACAATGGATTGCCTAACTACTTTTATGTGAAAGGGGTCGCTTGTAGTGATGAACCCACAGGGAATTATCACTGAACTCCTCATTTCTATGAAGGTTTATAGCAACAAGTTAAATTGTTTGGTTTTCAGACCCGCAACGTTTCTGTTCACTGACTGATGTAAAATCCCCTTGAGCATTACCTGTCCACCAAACGGCAGATGGACAAGGTCAGCGCCTAGCTGGTGAACATAGCGGAGCCAGAGCCACTTGCAAATCTTACCAGCATTTGGCTGGTGGCTGGTGCTAATTTCCAACCCTGGTTGGTGGAGACCAAAAACAAAAGAGAGTGAATATTGCACTGTAAAAGAAGAAAAGGTGGAAAAGGTAAAGTCAAAGTCAGGCTATTTGACTTCATTTCTTAGGTTTTGTCTTTGGCTATCCAAATTGTTTCCAAATGTTGTGCGTTCAGAGATGCTCTTCTGCGTATACCTCGGAGGGCTTATTTTAGTTACTTTAGTCTTTCTGTCAGCTCGAACCAGTCTGGTCACATTCTCCTCTGAACTCTGCATACAACAAGGCATTTTGGTCCAGAGAACTACTCACTGGATATTATCTCTTTTTCGGACCATTCTCAGTAAACCATAGAGATGGTTGTGCCTGAAAATCCCTAAAAAAATAATGATTGATTATTTCAAAGGGACACATAATTTGGATATTTCCATGTCTGGGAAGAATTCTGGATTAAATGCTGTTATTAATTATTGTGTTTACAGCTGGTTTCCGCTGCCTCCAAGATCTTCTGAAACTTTACTTTTACTCTCTTGCAGGTCCATGTGGGAGGAGAGGATTATGTTCACCTCCGTGTTTTCAAAAAACTCCCATGTTATAGAACAGACATAGAGCTGCATGGCATTCAGCCCCTCAAGAATAAAGACGACGAAATTGTGCACTTCGATGGGAACCTAAAACCAACGTATCAGTGCCTAGAGGCTGAGCAGCTCCCCATGATGGATGTCAGCAAAGAGGCTACCAGCTCATCATAATCAGTTATGATCAAATGATCCTGGCTCATTATATAAAACAAAAGCAGTTCCCATCCCTAACACTTTATAACATACGGAGTCGTACTGTGGATCATGATGTAAAGTGTATGTCAAAATGGAACTATTTTGTACGAAATTTTGAAAGAATAAATAAATCAGATTTGTTGTGATATCAGGTGTTACTTTTCTTTCTGTGGTATCTGATTTGTGAAATAGCTGCAGGCCAGGGCGCGTCTTCAACGTGTGAAGAAAAACGGTTGGACAAAGAATCAAATGAAGTCAAACAGAAGTCTATCATAACTGTACGGTTTAGTGTTGGATGGATATGGATCATGGACACAAAGTCCCTCTTGAAGCTGCAGTCTGCTTTATGTGATATGTGTGCACTCGAAAAAAAATAACTCTTTTGATAAAATTAATTAAATCGTGGAAAGAATTTCCACGATTTAATTGCTTTGCTTTGATTTCAGCATTAAGCAGTTGGGTCTTTCCATGATTGAAAGCAGCAGTAGGTAGAAATGATGATTAAAAAATATGATTATGAAAAGTTACTTTCATAAAACGGTCACTATATCCTGACAGTAGTGCATGAGACAGGTAATCTGAAAAAGCAATCATGTGCCTCTGTGTCCTCCGGTGCTCCTACTGGTATCTGCAAGATTTCACAGACCGGAGGACAACAACCAATCAGATCTAAGCTGACTTACAGGAGGAAATAAGGATTTCCATCTTATTTCCAGTGGTGGAAGAAGTACTCAGAAGTTTTACTTAAGTATAAGTAGTAATACCTCAGTGTAAAAATGCTCTGTTACAAGTAAAAGTCCTGCATTCACAGTCTTACTTGAGTAAAAGTACAAAAGTATTAGAATCAGAAAGTATCAAAAGTAAAAGTACTTATGCAGAATGGCCCATGTCAGAATAATATATATTATATTATTGGATTATAATTATTGATTTAGTAGTCTACTGTATACATCACATTAATATTGCAGCTGGTTATGGTGTGGCATATTTTAAATACATAACAGCTTAATCTACAATAATATATCATAATGTATTAGTTGATTCAGTTTATTAATACAAAATATAAATCTGTAAAGTAACTAAAGCTGTCAGCTAAATGAAGTGCAGTAAAAAGTACAATATTTCCCTCTGAGATGTAGTGGAGTAAAAGTATTACGTGGCATATAATGGAAATACTCAAGTAAAGAACAAGTACCTCAAATGGTACTTAAGTACAGTACTTGTTCTGGGATTTAAATGAAAGTGTACTGAAACTATAAAAAGGGAGTAGTACAAGAACACAAAGTTGGGCTTCTGTTACCAAAGTTCTCCTTCACAAAATGCTAATGATATATATAAAAAAAAGCCATTGTGTGCATAAATTAATTTTGAACATGCAGTGGATTAAAGTGGCTTCCTTGAATTATTTTCCTTGTGGAAAGTGTTGAATTCATCCAACGTCCACCAGTTTTAATAAGTGAAATCTGACTGATTCTTACTGAAAGCCTGTGTGGCTGTAAAAACCCTCAAATTGTAAATCATGTGTCACACTATTTGTTTTAAAGCACAGCCTAAAAGTGTTACTTTAAATATCTGAAGTGATGAAGAATCTGTTTCAACCTGCAAGATACGAAGTTCAAATAGATTTACTGCCAAAAAGTCATGAGTCAAATGTTCTGGCAATGTTTCCCACAGACGCTATCTGTGGTTTTACTTCAAGCTTCATCAAGCTTGGTACAATGTCAACTATTTCCATCCATCTTGTTGTTTAGTTGTGGGAATCTTCTAGTGAATTTTGAGGGAGTGTTGAGGACTTTCAGAGCAAATAATACAGAATTTACTCTGTGAATCTCCAATGACACTGGAGGAAAATAACAATAAACATACAACACTCTCCTTAAACTGGAAACCAAGACCAACAGGACTTATATTCATTACCAGGAGACAAATTACAATCACTGAGTTGACACAAAATCAGTGCGTATAGGGACTCTCTCTAACATTATGATTTGTCAAACAGAAAAAAATAGATTAATTTAAATCTGATCTATCTGACCTGTATGTAGGACTATACTTGATGGACTAATAAATGCTGCTGCAAGATGCAAATCAAGAAAACTTCCAATGTCAAGCAAACACTAGCCTTATTCTAATTAACCAAAACAAGAAACGAGTGACAGACACTATAAGATAGGTGCAGAATATTTAAATGGGGTTATAAGACATTGTGAGCAAACAGAAAAGTCGTCTCATTTCTAGACTCCTATCAATATTTTCACCTTTCAACTCTGACTTGTTGAGCTTTAACTGCTCAATATACTATTTTACTTAGAGTAGAATAACTAAAGAGGCTACTTTAAAGTGGCAGTAGGCAGTATATTTTTGGCATCATTGGGCATTTGATTGGAGTTCGCGAGTGATGTCTTGTTAACTTATTTCCAATAATAAATATATACATATTACATATATATACATACATATACACATACACATAGATCATGATGTAAGGAGTATGTACAAGATGAATGAATAAATGAATTTGATGTGTTGTGATATCAGATGTTGCTTTTCTTTGTTTCTGCGTTTTCATTCCCAATATGTGGTCAACATCTTAAAATAAGAATATGTGTATTCTTTAAAACAGTGAATTTGATTCTTTACACCAAAAGTATCATTCAAAAGTAAATGTAATTAGTTGCATTATAAACAGGTTTAAGGCTTCAGGCTTCATACGTGGTGAAAAATGACGCCATATTAAACTGTAGCTGTTTAATAAGCTATCTTTCTGTGGAATCTGATTTGTGAAATAGCTGCAGGCCAGGGCGCGTCTTCAACGTGTGAAGAAAAACGTTTGGACAAAGAATCAAATGAAGACAAACAGAAGTCTAGCAATACCAAGCAACAAGATCCAACAAGATTTAAAGCGGTTGTATTCAATATTTTGTATTATAAACAATGGATTGCCTAACTACTTGTATGTGAAAGGGGTCGCTTGTAGTGATGAACCCACAGGGAATTATCACTGAACTCCTCATTTCTATGACGGTTTATAGCAACAAGTTAAATTGTTTGGTTTTCAGACCCGCAACGTTTCTGTTCACTGACTGATGTAAAATCCCCTTGAGCACTACCTGTCCACCAAACGGCAAATGGACAAGGTCAGCGCCTAGCTGGTGAACATAGCGGAGCCAGAGCATTTAACATTTTAGGAGCCAGATATTTTTTCTCAGGAGTTGGTGGCAGTGTTGGAAATTAACTTTTTTGTCCACCTGCCTAGATTTTGTGATCTACCAGCCACTCCACAGATTACCATTGTTCTTTTTGGCCGGTGAGTGAAGCAAATCTAGCAGCCACTTGCAAATCTTACCAGCATTTGGCTGGTGGCTGGTGCTAATTTCCAACCCTGGTTGGTGGAGACCAAAAACAAAAGAGGGTGAATATTGCACTGTAAAAGAAGAAAAGGTGGAAAAGGTAAAGTCAAAGTCAGGCTATTTGACTTCATTTCTTAAGTTTTGTCTTCGGCTATCCAAATTGTTTCCAAATGTTGTGCGTTCAGAGATGCTCTTCTGCGTATACCTCGGAGGGCTTCTTTGAGTTACTTTAGTCTTTCTGTCAGCTCGAACCAGTCTGGTCACATTCTCCTCTGAACTCTGCATACAACGAGACATTTTGGTCCAGAGAACTACTCACTGGATATTATCTCTTTTTCGGACCATTCTCAGTAAACCCTAGAGATGGTTGTGCCTGAAAATCTCTAAAAAAATAATGATTGATTATTTCAAAGGGACACATGATTTGGATATTTCCATGTCTGGGAAGAATTCTGGATTAAATGCTGTTATTAATTATTGTGTTTACAGCTGGTTTCCGCTGCCTCCAAGATCTTCTGAAACTTTACTTTTACTCTCTTGCAGGTCCATGTGGGAGAAGAGGATTATGTTCACCTCCGTGTTTTCAAAAAGCTCCCATGTTATAGAACAGACATAGAGCTGCATGGCATTCAGCCCCTCAAGAATAAAGGCGACGAAATTGAGCACTTCGATGGGAACCTAAAACCAACGTATCAGTGCCTAGAGGCTACATGCTCATCATAATCAGTTATGATAAAATGATCCTGGCTCATTATATAAAACAAAAGCAGTTCCCATCCCTAACACTTTATAACATACGGAGTCGTACTGTGGATCATGATGTAAAGTGTATGTCAAAATGGAACTATTTTGTACAAAATTTTGAAAGAATAAATCAATCAGATTTGTTGTGATATCAGGTGTTACTTTGCTTTCTGTGGTATCTGATTTGTGAAATAGCTGCAGGCCAGGGCGCGTCTTCAACGTGTGAAGAAAAAAGGTTGGACAAAGAATCAAATGAAGACAAACAGAAGTTTTTTCATAACTGTACGGTTGATGGTCGGATGGATATGGATCATGGACACAAAGTCCCTCTTGAAGCTACAGTCTGCTTTATGTGATATGTGTGCACTTGAAAAAAATAACTCTTTTAATGAAATTAATCATATCATGGAAAGAATTTCCACGATTAAATTGCTTTGCTTTGATTTCAGCATTAAACAGTTGGGTCTTTCCATGAGTTAAAGCATGAAATGAGAAAGTTTGTGAGGAAATACCAAGCACCGCCCACTCATTTCACAGCTAAACAGTACACTACAAGATGTTTCTGAAAACATTTGAAGCAAGAAATAGGCATTACAGTAACAGAATACTGATTCATATTTGATCAGCGCTGCTTAGTTAGTCTAATAGGAACGCTCTCTCTCTGAAAAGAACTGTGAATAATAAAGATTGTTAAGTTTAAAACAATGGAGCTGATGCAGCTGTGCCACACGTCATATTTAATTGGCATCGCTTTAAAATAACGGCTCAGAGGAAAGGATGTCTCCTTTGTTAAATGCTTGTCGCCTCGACAAGCTCAGTGAACCTAAAGGTCTCTTTAAGGCTACAATTAAGGAGAAAAATTATAAAAAAATTAGGCCTTGATGCCCTTGAATTCCAGTAGTCCAATCCCTTCTAAATATCGATGAAATGTAAAGCAGCGTTTTTCAGGGTGTGGGGCTGACGTCGTGATGCCTGCCTTAAAACAGGAATGGTAACATAGTTGTGGCTTGGTGGTGAAGGTGGAATGCTGTGACTTTACACCACACACAAGCTTTCAGTAACAAAAAGTACAAAAATAATTATTTATTTAATTATAGTTAATATTGAATTGCACCCTGGCCAAACATCCTGCAAGCCACATAGTTAGAAATGTTGAAACTGTGGTAACAAAAACCCCATTGAGCCACATTCGGTTGTGTGTCAGCTGTATTTGTTGATCCCTGAACTTCAGCCACATCTCTGTTAGTATCATCTTGTGACTGCTGTTCCTCTTTGTTAATCACATGCTGCATGATTTTTGTTCCTGTTAACAAATGAAATAAGATATCTGACGACTGCTCTGTGATGTTTTGTCTATTTTCTTGTTCTTCCTGTTCCACAAAGTGTTCACGTTACATTATCTGTTTTTGCTCTGTAGGATACTGACTCATAGGAGGAAATAATGATTTCAATCTTATTTCCAGTGGTGGAAGCATGGGCGGCGCCAGGGAGGGGCTTGGTGGTGCTGTAGCTACCCCTGGGATAGCCATAGCACCCCTTCAGCACCCCCAAGAAATTTCTGTGGTTAATATATTTTTTTTATGTGTGAATAGTCTTATTTATAATTTGAACCATTAGTAAATAAATACATTTTTAAAAAGTTTATTTTTAGACTAAAAAAATAAAGCCAAACAAGGTGATCTGTTTCGCCCAATGGGTGCAGCGTTGTGAAGACGTTTAATGGTAAGTGCATGATTTTTCCCTCTGTTGTCTATTATAAATTGAATTAATTTGGTGGTTGAAGAAGCACAAATTCTGGCTCCTTATATTTATCTCTATGTGATGCTCCTTCATATAACATCAGGAATACTGCTGATTCATTAGACTAAGTGTGTTGGTAACTGGCTGCGTGATTTTGTGATCTCAGCCTGTGAGGCTGAAATGTGCACAAATACGTGTCTATTGCTTTCTGTTGCGTGCTGCTGTTTGCTGCTGCTGCTTGTGTACACGGCAAGTCCATGGCATAGTTGTGTGAAGTTTTATGTTCAGCGGAACGGGTACTGCGCGCGTGCGCCTTTACGCGCGTGTGTTTACGTGGGCCTGGGGTGTTCCGATATGACCAACATGAAATCCCCGATTTTCAGAGCACCTTCTCTGAAGTGTCGAGCAACCCCATAGCACCAGCAAAAGAAAATCTCTGGCGCCGCCACTGGGTGGAAGAAGTACTCAGAAGTTTTACTTAAGTATAAGTAGTAATACCTCAGTGTAAACATACTCTGTTACAAGGAAAAGTCCTTAATTCAAAGTCTTACCTGAGTAAAAGTACAAAAGTATTAGAATCAAAATGTACTTAAAGTATCCAAAGTAAAAAGTACTTATGCAGAATGGCCCATGTCAGAATAATAAACAATAATATATATTATATGATTGGATTATAATTATTGATGTAGTAGTCTACTGTATACATCACATTAATATTGCAGCTGGTTATGGTGTGGCATATTTTAAATAAATAACAGCTTAATCTACAATAATATATCATAATGTATTAGTTGATTCAGTTTATTAATACAAAATATAAATCTGTAAAGTAACCTTCTGCTCACTGAAACCTGGCAACAACCCGACGATTTCTTCTCCCTCAACCAAGCAACCCCCCCCAACTTCGGCTACCTCTGTAAACCCCGCCCCTCCCGCCGCGGAGGGGGCCTCGCAGTACTATTCAACCGGAACCGCAGGACCACAGAACTCACCTTCCCCACAGTCACCTCATTCGAATCCCTCACCTTCAAAACCTGCTCCACCACAGTCATCCTCATCTATCGCCCACCTAAACCAAACTCATCCTTCCTCTCCGATCTGTCCGAACTCCTTACCCTTGCATCATCCCTTTCCTTACCCCTACTGCTACTTGGCGACTTCAACATTCACATCGACTCCCCCACCTGTAAATTGGCTTCCGATTTCACTACTCTACTTGACAACTTCAACCTCACCCAGCACATCACCTTCCCCACACACAATAAAGGCCACATTCTCGATCTCGTCTGCTCTGTCAACGTCCCGGTTCTCAATATCCACCCATCCCTCTTTCCCCTATCTGACCACAAACTCATCCAATTCACAATCCCTTCCCCATCAACCCGTCCTCACCTCCCCAGAGTCATATCATTCCGGAACACCAAGTCCATTGACCACCTCCATCTCTCCGACCTGCTTTCTACTGCCCACCCCATGGACCCACCCCTCGCCTCACCTGATGATCTGACCAACCACCTCAACTCCACCCTGTCTGCCTCCCTCAATTCACTGGCCCCCCTAAAAACCAAAACTGTTTCCTTCAACACCTCCTCCCCCTGGTTCATACACCCACCACCCACCCCTCTCCCACATCAACTCCTGCCTCTCTGCAATACAAACCTGGATGCAACAGAATTTTCTCAAACTAAACAGCAACAAAACTGAACTCCTCCTCATCGGCTCCAAATCTACCCTCAGCAAACTCAACAACCCCACACTCACCATTGATGGCACCACCGTTTCCCCCTCCCCCCAGGCACGCAACCTCGGCGTGATCTTCGATCCCACTCTCTCCCTTGAGCCCCACATCCGCCATGTTGTCAAAACCTCCTTCTTCCACCTCCGCAATATCGCCAAAATCAGACCCTCTCTCACACCCCCCGCTGCCGAGAAGCTCATCCACGCCTTCATCTCCTCCCGCCTTGACTACTGCAACTCCCTTCTGTACGGATTAAACACCACCTCCATCAACAAACTTCAACTGGTCCAGAACGCCGCCGCCCGACTCCTGACTCACACAAAATCCTGGCACCACATCACCCCAGTCCTCAAAGACCTCCACTGGCTCCCTGTTTCCCACCGGATCACCTTCAAAATCCTCACCCTCACCTACAAATCCCTGCACCACCTGGCTCCCCCTTACCTCTCTAACCTCCTCTCCTCCTACCAACCCTCACGGTCCCTTAGATCCACCTCAGCTGGTCTACTCTCCACCCCCAAGTCCAAACTCCGCAGTTTTGGGGACAGAGCATTCTCCAGGGCAGCTCCCAGGCTTTGGAACTCCCTCCCACAACTCATCAGAGACTCTGACTCCCTCTCCCTATTTCAGTCCCGCCTCAAAACCCATCTCTTCTCCTCTGCCTTCTCCTAGCCCCCCCCCCCCTTACCCTTTGGTCTGTGTGTGTACGAGTGTGTGCGCTTGTCTATGTCGTTTGTCTGATGTTTGTCTCACACCGCCCCTCGCCCTATTGTTAAGCGTCTTTGAGCTATGGAAAAGCGCTATATAAATTGAATATATTATTATTATTATTATTAACTAAAGCTGTCAGCTAAATGTACTACAGTAAAAAGTACAATATTTCCTTCTGAGATGTAGTGGAGTAGAAGTATTAAGTAGCATATAATGGAAATACTCAAGTAAAGAACAAGTACTTCAAAAATGTACTTAAGTACAGTACTTGTTCTGGGATTTAAATGAAAGTGTACTGAAACTGTAAAAAGGGAGAAGTACAAGAACACAAAGTTGGGCTTCTGTTACCAAAGTTCTCCTTCACAAAATGCTAATGATATATATATAGATATATATAAAAAAAAAGCCTTTGTGTGCATATATTAATTTTGAACATACAGTGGATTAAAGTGGCTTCCTTGGATTATTTTCCTTGTGGAAAGTGTTAAATTCATCCAACGTCCACCAGTTTTAATAAATTAAATCTGACTGATTCTTACTGAAAGCCTGTGTGGCTGTAAAAACCCTCAAATTGTAAATCATGTGTCACACTATTTGTTTTAAAGCACAGCCT
This sequence comes from Sebastolobus alascanus, assembly GCA_916701645.2. Lineage (NCBI taxonomy): Eukaryota > Metazoa > Chordata > Actinopteri > Perciformes > Sebastidae > Sebastolobus > Sebastolobus alascanus. Next base: position 732,668 of record CAKAOJ020000261.1, on the reverse strand, counting down.
AAAAGTGTTACTATAAATATCTGAAGTGATGAAGAATCTGTTTCAACCTGCAAGATACGAAGTTCAAATAGATTTACTGCCAACAAGTCATGAGTCAAATGTTCTGGCAATGTTTCCCACAGACGCTATCTGTGGTTTTACTTCAAGCTTCATCAAGCTTGGTACAATGTCAACTATTTCCATCCATCTTGTTGTGTTGTTGTGTGAATCTTCTAGTGAATTTTGAGGGAGTGTTGAGGACTTTCAGAGCAAATAATACAGAATTTACTCGGTGAGACTCCAATGACACTGGAAGAAAATAACATTAAACATACAACACTCTCCTTAAACTGGAAACCAAGACCAACAGGACTTATATTCATCACCAGGAGACAAATTACAGTCACTGAGTTGACACAAAATCAGTGAGTATAGTGACTCTCTCTAACATTAAGATTTGTCAAACAGAAAAAAATAGATTAATTTAAATCTGATCTATCTGACCTGTATGTAGGACTATACTTGATGGGCTAATAAATGCTGCTGCAAGATGCAAATCAAGAAAACTTCCAATGTCAAGCAAACACTAGCCTTATTCTAATTAACCAAAACAAGAAAGGAGTGACAGACACTATAAGATAGGTGCAGAATATTTAAATGGGGTTATAAGACATTGTGAGCAAACGGGAAAGTCGTCTCATTTCTAGACTCCTATCAATATTTTCACCTTTCAACTCTGACTTGTTGAGCTTTAAATGCTTAATATACTATTTTACTTAGAGTAGAATAACTAAAGAGGCTACTTTAATGTGGCAGTAGGCAGTATATTTTTGGCATCATTGGGCATTTGATTGGAGTTGGCGAGTGATGTGTTGTTAACTGATTTCCAATAATAAATATATACATATTACATATATATATATATATATATATATGCATATACACATACACATAGATCATGATGTAAGGAGTATGTACAAGAAGAATGAATAAATGAATTTGATTTGTTGTGATATCAGATGTTGCTTTTCTTTGTTTCTGCGTTTTCATTCCCAATATGTGGTCAACATCTTAAAATAAGAATATGTGTATTCTTTAAAACAGAGAATTTGATTCTTTACACCAAAAGTATCATTCAAAAGTAAATGTAATTAGTTGCATTATAAACAGTTTTAAGGCTTCAGGCTTCATAAGTGGTGAACAATGACGCCATATTAAACTGTAGCTGTTTAATAAGCTTTTCTTTCTGTGGAATCTGATTTGTGAAATAGCTGCAGGCCAGGGCGCGTCTTCAACGTGTGAAGAAAAATGTTTGGACAAAGAATGAAATGAAGACAAACTGAAGTCTATTCATAACTGTACGGTTTAGTGTCGGATGGATATGGATCATGGACACAAAGTCCCTCTTGAAGCTACAGTCTGCTTTATGTGATGTGTGTGCACTCGGAAAAAAATAACTCTTTTAATGAACTTAATTAAATCATAGAAAGAATTTCCACGATTGAATTGTTTTGCTTTGATTTCAGCATTTAGCAGTTGGGTCCGACATAATTTAACAGGGTTGGTTTAACTAATTTTACAGTAGTAAAACTACACGAGTAAATGAAGTTGATCCAACAGAATTACTTTGTGCTGAACGAAAGCCATTTAATCACATGGAATAACTTTCCATGAGTTAAAGCAGCAGTAGGTAGAAATGGAGCAAATATGATTAAAAAAACGTATTTTTATAAAACGGTCACTATATCCTGACAGTAGTGTGTGAGACAGGTAATCTGAAGAAATCATGTGCCTCTGTGTCCTCTGGTGCTCCTAATGGTATCTGTATGATTTCACAGACCGGAGGACAACAACCAATCAGAGCTGATCTGGAGCCTTGCCGTCTCTGAGTAGCTGTCAGTCACTTACGAACTCCGATCAAACGGTCAAAGTAGGCATCTCTGATCAAATATGAATCAATATTCTGTTACTGTAATTACTATTTCTTGCTTCAAATGTTTTCAGAATCATCTCATAGTTACTGTTTAATTGTGAAATGAGAAAATTCGTGACCCGGCAGCCATGTTGAGATCAGTTGAGGAAATACCAAGCACCGCCCACTCATTTTACAACTAAACAGTACACTACAAGATGTTTCTAAAAACATTTGAGGAGAGAAATAACAGAATATTGATTCATATTTGATCAGCGCTGCCTAGTTTGACCGTTTGACCGGAGTTCGCGAGTGATTGACAGCTGCCTCCGTTGAATGAACAGCCAATAGGAACGCTCTCTCTCTGAAAAGAACTGTGAATAATAAAGATTGTTAAGTTTAAAACAATGGAGCTGATGCAGCTGTGCCACACGTCATATTTAATTGACATCGCTTTAAAATAACGGCTCCAAGGAAAGGATGTCTCCTTTGTTAAATGCTTGTCGCCTCAACAAGCTCAGTGAACCTAAAGGTCTCTTTAAGGATACAATTAAGGAGAAAAAATATGAAAAATTAGGCCTTGATGCCCTTGAATTCCAGTAGTCCAATCCCTTCTATATATCTATGAAATGTGAAGCAGCGTTTTTCAGGGTGTGGGGCTGACGTCGTGATGCCTGCCTTAAAACAGGAATGGTAACATAGTTGTGGCTTGGTGGTGAAGGTGGAATGCTGTGACTTTACACCACACACAAGCTTTCAGTAACAAAAAGTACAAAAATAATATTTATTTAATTATAGTTAATATTGAATTGCACCCTGGCCAAACATCCTGCAAGCCACATAGTTAGAAATGTTGAAACTGTGGTAACAAAAACCCCATTGAGCCACATTCGGTTGTGTGTCAGCTGTATTTGTTGATCCCTGAACTTCAGTCACATCTCTGTTAGTATCATCTTGTGACTGCTGTTCCTCTTTGTTAATCAAATGCTGCATGATTTTTGTTCCTGTTAACAAATGAAATAAGATATCTGACGACTGCTCTCTGATGTTTTGTCTATTTTCTTGTTCTTCCTGTCCCACAAAGTGTTCACGTTACATTATCTGTTTTTGCTCTGTAGGATACTGACTCATAGGAGGAAATAATGATTTCCATCTTATTTCCAGTGGTGGAAGAAGTACTCAGAAGTTTTACTTAAGTATAAGTAGTAATACCACAGTGTAAACATGCTCTGTTACAAGGAAAAGTCCTGCATTCAAAGTCTTACCTGAGTAAAAGTACAAAAGTATTAGAATCAAAATGTACTTAAAGTATCAAAAGTAAAAGTACTTATGCAGAATGGCCCCCGTCAGAAAAATAAACAATAATATATATTATATTGTTGGATTATAATTATTGATGTAGTAGTCTACTGTATACATCACATTAATATTGCAGCTGGTTATGGTGTGGCATATTTTAAATACATAACAGCTTAATCTACAATAATATATCATAATTTATTAGTTGATTCAGTTTATTAATACAAAATATAAATCTGTAAAGTAACTAAAGCTGTCAGCTAAATGAAGTGCAGTAAAAAGCACAATATTTCCCTCTGAGATGTAGTGGACCCGAGTCAGCTGTCACATCCAAACACAGCCACACCTCAGATTAACCCACATATGTACAGAGGGGGAAACAAACAGAAGTATTAAATAATAATTAAATATTCATTTGTTGTTTTAATCGGTTTGCGACATTGTTAAAAAAACACACACCCCTACGCCGATGGTATAACCCATAATACAGAGTCTTATTAACCTGACTCAACTTGAATTCTGACACAAACGACAAAGTTTTCGTTCGTTATTTCGCTAGTTTTCACCACGTAAAACTGTCACAATGTCAGAGCAAGACATGGTAGGGGGGCTTAGTGATCTGGTTGACGCCGACGACAAAACTCAGGAGCTCTGTGACAGCGTAAGTAGAAAAAAATAAATATTATTATTACAGTTTGACTTTGTTCTCTCAAAACTATTCACACACAGTAAACAGGGCCTGTATTTCTTTTTGATGTTGCTATCATCTCATTGTCCCTCAGGTCAAGGCCTGTGCAGAGATACAAGCAGAGAAGACTTATGAGGTTTTCACAGCCAAGTGCTACAGGAGTCAGCTGGTGGCCGGGACCAACTACTACATCAAGGTAATTATCATTTACAAGGCAAAAAGCACAATAACTACGGAGTCCCTTAAGTCCTGAAAGATTGACTGGAAACAACTTTTACTTGATTTAATAGTTTTTAACTAAACAATGGATCACATAACTGCTTTTATGTGAAAGGGGTCGCTTGTAGTGATGAACCCACGGGGAATTATCACAGTTCCCCTCATTTCTATGAAGGTTTAAAGAAACTTCCAGCTATTGTTTTGGTTTTTGCTTTGGTTCACTCTCACCACTCAAGACTCATTGCATCATTTTTGGCTTGAAAGATTGACTGGAAACGGCTTTTACTCTGTAGCAACAAGATCCAACAAGATTTAAAGCGGTTGTATTCAATATTTTGTAATATAAACAATGGATTGCCTAACTACTTTTATGTGAAAGGGGTCGCTTGTAGTGATGAACCCACAGGGAATTATCACTGAACGCCTCATTTCTATGACGGTTTATAGCAACAAGTTAAATTGTTTGGTTTTCAGACCCGCAACGTTTCTGTTCACTGACTGATGTAAAATCCCCTTGAGCACTACGTGTCCACCAAACGGCAGATGGACAAGGTCAGCGACTAGCTGGTGAACATAGCGGAGCCAGAGCCACTTGCAAATCTTACCAGCATTTGGCTGGTGGCTGGTGCTAATTTCCAACCCTGGTTGGTGGAGACCAAAAACAAAAGAGAGTGAATATTGCACTGTAAAAGAAGAGAAGGTAGAAAAGGTAAAGTCAAAGTCAGGCTATTTGACATAATTTCTTAAGTTTTGTCTTTGGCTATCCAAATTGTTTCCAAATGTTGTGCGTTCAGAGATGCTCTTCTGCGTATACCTCGGAGGGCTTATTTTAGTTACTTTAGTCTTTCTGTCAGCTCGAACCAGTCTGGTCACATTCTCCTCTGAACTCTGCATACAACAAGGCATTTTGGCCCAGAGAACTACTCACTGGATATTTTCTCTTTTTCGGACCATTCTCAGTAAACCATAGAGATGGTTGTGCGTGAAAATCCCTAAAAAAATAATGATTGATTATTTCAAAGGGACACATGATTTGAATATTTTCATGTCTGGGAAGAATTCTGGATTAAATAGTGTTATTAATTATTGTGTTTACAGCTGGTTTCCGCTGCCTCCAAGATCTTCTGAAACTTTACTTTTACTCTCTTGCAGGTCCATGTGGGAGGAGAGGATTATGCTCACCTCCGTGTTTTCGAAGCTCTCCCATGTAATGGAGGAGGCATAGAGCTGCATGGCATGCAGTACCCCAAGACGGAAGACGACCCAATTGAGTACTTCGATGGGAACCTAAAACCAACGGTTTAGTGCCTAGAGGCTACATGCTCATCATAATCAGTTATGATCAAATGATCCTGGCTCATTATATAAAACAAAAGCAGTTCCCATCCCTAACAATTTATAACATACGGAGTCGTACTGTGGATCATGATGTAAAGTGTATGTCAAAATGGAACTATTTTGTACAAAATTTTGAAAGAATAAATAAATCAGATTTGTTGTGATATCAGGTGTTACTTTGCTTTCTGTGGTATCTGATTTGTGAAATAGCTGCAGGCCAGGGCGCGTCTTCAACGTGTGAAGAAAAACGGTTGGACAAAGAATGAAATGAAGACAAACAGAAGTCTATTCATAACTGTACGGTTTAGTGTCGGATTGATATGGATCATGGACACAAAGTCCATCTTGAAGCTGCAGTCTGCTTTATGTGATGTGTGTGCACTCGGAAAAAAATAACTCTTTTAATGAAATTAATTAAATCATGGAAAGAATTTCCACGATTAAATTGCTTTGCTTTGATTTCAACATTAAGCAGTTGGGTCTTTCTATGATTTAAAGTAGCAGTAGGTAGAAATGATGATTAAAAAATATGATTATGAAAAGTTACTTTCATAAAACGGTCACTATATCCTGACAGTAGTATATGAGACAGGTAATCTGAAAAAGAAATCATGTGCCTCTGTGTCCTCCGGTGCTCCTAATGGTATCTGCAAGATTTCACAGACCGGAGGACAACAACCAATCAGATCTAAGCTGACTTACAGGAGGAAATAAGGATTTCCATCTTATTTCCAGTGGTGGAAGAAGTACTCAGAAGTTTAAAATTAGTAATACCTCAGTGTAAAAATGCTCTGTTAAAAGTAAAAGTCCTGCATTCACAGTCTTACTTGAGTAAAAGTACAAAAGTATTAGAATCAGAAAGTATCAAAAGTAAAAGTACTTATGCAGAATGGCCCATGTCAGAATAATATATATTATATTATTGGATTATAATTATTGATGTAGTAGTCTACTGTATACATCACATTAATATTGCAGCTGGTTATGGATTGGCATATTTTAAATACATAACAGCTTAATCTACAATAATATATCATAATGTATTAGTTGATTCAGTTTATTAATACAAAATATAAATCTGTAAAGTAACTAAAGCTGTCAGCTAAATGAAGTGCAGTAAAAAGTACAATATTTCCCTCTGAGATGTAGTGGAGTAGAAGTATTACGTAGCATATAATGGAAATACTCAAGTAAAGAACAAGTACCTCAAATGGTACTTAAGTACAGCACTTGTTCTGGGATTTAAATGAAAGTGTACTGAAACTATGAAAAAGGGAGAAGTACAAGAACACAAAGTTGGGCTTCTGTTACCAAAGTTCTCCTTCACAAAATGTTAATGATATATATAAAAAAAAGCCATTGTGTGCATATATTAATTTTGAACATGCAGTGGATTAAAGTGGCCTCCTTGAATTATTTTCCTTGTGGAAAGTGTTGAATTCATCCAACGTCCACCAGTTTCAATAAGTGAAATCTGACTGATTCTTACTGAAAGCCTGTGTGGCTGTAAAAACCCTCAAATTGTAAATCATGTGTCACACTATTTGTTTTAAAGCACAGCCTAAAAGTGTTACTTTAAATATCTGAAGTGATGAAGAATCTGTTTCAACCTGCAAGATACGAAGTTCAAATAGATTTACTGCCAAAAAGTCATGAGTCAAATGTTCTGGCAATATTTCCCACAGACGCTATCTGTGGTTTTACTTCAAGCTTCATCAAGCTTTGTACAATGTTAACTATTTCCATCCATCTTGTTGTGTTGTTGTGTGAATCTTCTAGTGAATTTTGAGGGAGTGTTGAGGACTTTCAGAGCAAATAATACAGAATTTACTCGGTGAGACTCCAATGACACTGGAAGAAAATAACATTAAACATACAACACTCTCCTTAAACTGGAAACCAAGACCAACAGGACTTATATTGATTACCAGGAGACAAATTACAGTCACTGAGTTGACACAAAATCAGTGAGTATAGTGACTCTCTCTAACATTAAGATTTGTCAAACAGAAAAAAATAGATTAATTTAAATCTGATCTATCTGACCTGTATGTAGGACTATACTTGATGGGCTAATACATGCTGCTGCAAGATGCAACTCAAGAAAACTTCCAATGTCAAGCAAACACTAGCCTTATTCTAATTAACCAAAACAAGAAACGAGTGACAGGCACTATAAGATAGGTGCAGAATATTTAAATGGGGTTATAAGACATTGTGAGCAAACAGGAAAGTCGTCTCATTTTTAGACTCCTATCAATATTTTCACCTTTCAACTCTGACTTGTTGAGCTTTAACTGCTCAATATACTATTTTACTTAGAGTAGAATAACTAAAGAGGCTACTTAATGTCTAAATACATTTTTATTCTTATTAGCTGCTCCAAGGTTTGAATACACTTTGGCTCCCTCTAGTGTTTAAAACAGGAATTACAGTAGTTCATCATCCCTAGTATGCTTGGTGTAGGCATTGATTTACGTTAATTTGTTTTTAAAAAAATATTTCATCATCTGTATTACACTAGTTCTATTTTTATACTCGTTTTAATTGTCACTTAAAGCTGCAGTGCGCGATATTGGCGCAAATATGATTTAAAAAAGTTATTTTTAGAAAACGGCCTCTATATCGTGACAGTAGTACATGAAACAGGTAACCTGAAAAAAATCCTGTTCCTCTGTGTCCTACTGTGTCCTCCGGTGCTCCTAACGGCATCTGAAGGATTTCACTTACCGGAGAAAAACAAGGTCCGCTGCCCAGCTGCAGTCTATGAGAGCCGGCTGTCAATCACTCGCCAACTCCGACCAAACGGTCAAACTAAGCAGCGCTGATCAGATATGAATCAATATTCTGTTACTGTAATGACTATTTCTCTCCTCAAATGTTTTCAGAATCATCTTGTAGTTACTGTTTAGCTGTAAAATGAGAAAGTTTGTGACCCAGCCGCCATTGTAAAATCTGTTGAAGGAAGCAAAGTTCTGGTCACATGACCGGAGCACAGCCAATAGGAACGCTCTCTCTCTCTGAAATGACCTGTGATTGGTCAAAATCTCCCGTCACGGGCTAGATTTTTCTAAAGCCGGAAAACAGAGACATGAGGAGGAGCAGAAGTCTAGTTTTCTCTCAGAACACTTGAATTACAATATGCTGAAAGGTTATTATGGGATTTTTGCCAAATTATGCCAAAAAATTGTTGCCTACTGCCACTTTAACTGCTCAATATACTATTTTACTTAGAGTAGAGTAACTAAAGAGGCTACTTTAATGTCTATATACATTTTTATTCTTATTAACTGCTCCAAGGTTTGAATACACTTTGGCTCCCTCTAGTGTTTAAAACAGGAATTACATTAGTTCATCATCCGTCATGGATGTACAGACAACTATGACTGGATTACTTTGATACTTTGATACACTTTCCGAGTGGGGTCTTGCCTATTTCATATAACATATGGTTGAGACCTGTATGATTTCTTCGTCAATCGTCAGCCAATTGAAGCCGGCCGGTTTTCCAAATCCAAGATTTTGCCGGTCTCACACAGGAGCGTGAATGGTCGTCTGTCTCTATGTGTCAGCCCTGTGATAGTCTGGCGATCTGTCCAGGGTGTACCCAGCCTTCGCCCAATGTCAGCTGGGAATGTTTGCTCCGGCTGGTGGGCGCTGCTTTGTATTTCCTCAACTGATCTCAACATGGCTGCCGGGTCACAAACTTTCTCATTTTACAGCTAAACAGTAAACTACAAGATGATTCTGAAAACATTTGAGAAATGGGCATAACAGTAACAGAATATTGATTCATATTTGATCAGAGATGCTTACTTTGACCGTTTGATCGGAGTTCGTAAGTGATTGACAGCTGCTCAGAGACGGCAGGCTCCATATCAGCTCTGATTGGTTGTTGTCGTCCGGTCTGTGAAATCTTGCAGATACCATTAGGAGCACCGGAGGACACAGAGGCACATCATTTTTTTTCAGGTTACCTGTTTCATGTACTACTGTCAGGATATAGTGACCGTTTTATGAAAAAAATACTTTTTTTAATTATATTTGCTCAATTTCTACCTACTGCTGCTTTAACTCATGGAAAGTATCTCCATGTGATTAAATGGCTTTCGTTCAGCACAAAGTAATTCTGTTGGATCAACTTCATTTACTCGTGTAGTTTTACTACTGTAAAATTAGTTTGACCAACCCTGTTAAATTAAGTCGGACCCAACTGCTTAATTCTGATATCAAAGTAAAGCAATTTAAGTTAAAGTAATTTTTTTTCGAGTGCACACATATCACATAAAGCAGACTGTAGCTTCAAGAGGGACTTTGTGTCCATGATCCATATCCATCCGACACTAAACCGTACAGTTATGATAGACTTCTGTTTGTCTTCATTTGATTCTTTGTCCAACCGTTTTTCTTCACACGTTGAAGACGCGCCCTGGCCTGCAGCTATTTCACAAATCAGATACCACAGAAAGCAAAGTAACACCTGATATCACAACAAATCTTATTGATTTATTCTTTCAAAACTTCGTAAAAAATAGTTCCATTTTGACATAAACTTTACATCATGATCCACAGTACGACACAGTATGTTATAAAGTGTTAGGTATGGGAACTGCTTTTGTTTTATATAATGAGCCAGGATCATTTGATCATAACTGATTATGATGAGATGGTAGCCTCTACGCACTGATGCGTTGTTTGGTTTGGGAACCCATCAAAGGGCTCAATTTTGTTGTCTTCCTTCTTGGGGTACTGCATGCCACTCAGCACTATGTCTCCTCCATAATGTGAGTTTTTCGTAAACATAGAGCTGAACATAATCCTCTTTTCCCACATGGACCTGCAAGAGAGTAAAGGTAAAGTTTCAGGAGATCTTGGAGGCAGCGGAAACCAGCTGTAAACACAATAATTAATAACAGCATTTAATCCAGAATTCTTCCCAGACATGAAAATATCCAAATCATGTGTCCCTTTGAAATAATCAATCATTTTTTTTTTTAAGTTTTCATGTAAAAGTAGTTGAAAAAGTGTATTTTATGTGACCAGTGGGTTAATGTGTAAACATTTATGTACTGAATTAACATATTTCTCCTATGCAGTCATCAAAATTCATATATATCCCAGCCCAATTAAGTACACCTGCTCGTTAATGCAAATATCTAATCAGCCAATTAGGTGGCAGCAACTCAGTGCATTTAGGCATGTAGAAATGGTCAAGACCAACTGCTGAAGTTCAAACCAAGCATCAGAGTGGGGAAGAAAGATGAACATGGCATGGTTGCTGCTGCCAGACGGGCTGGTTTGAATATTTCAGAAACTGCTGATCTACTGGGATTTTCACGCACAACCATCTCTAGGGTTTACTGAGAATGGTCCGAAAAAGGGACTCCGTAGTTATTGTGCTTTTTGCCTTGTAAATAATAATTACCTTGATGTAGTAGTTGGTCCCGGCCACCACCTGACTCCTGTAGCTCTCGGCTGTGAAAACCTCATAAGTCTTCCCTGCTTGTTTCTCTGCACGGGCCTTGACCTGAGGGACAATGAGATGATAGCAACATCAAAATGAAATACAGGTCCTGTTTACTGTGTGTGAATAGTTTTGAGAGAACAAAGTCAAAGTGTAATAATAATCTTCCTTTTTTTCTACTTGCACTGTCCCAGAGCTTCTGAATTTTGTCGTTGGCTTCATCTGGTTCACGTGTCGCCCCCATCATTCGATACATCCCCTCCTGATCAGGAGGGGAAGGAGCCAAGTCTTCAGGCAATAAAGACATTGTGACATTGTGCATTCAAGTTGAGTCAGGTAAGCTAGTGTTAAGTAAGTTAAGACTCTGTATTATGGGTTAAACCCTCGGCGTAGGGGTGTGTGTTTTTTTAACATTGTCACAAACTGATTAAAACAATGAAGTCTCTGAGCTGGAAGTAACTATAGAAATTATATTTCTATTTCTAGTGTAGATCGTTTAAAATATAAGATAGGAACATTTTCAAAATATATTTTGATACTTCTGTTTGTTTCCCCCTCGTCTCATATGTGGGTTAGTCTGAGGTGTGGCTGTGTTTGGATGTGACAGCTGACTCGGGTCCAAAACACTGCTGGAAAGACTTTGCCAATACAAACTGGTTGGGCTGGAAATATTAAAACTTGTGGGTTCCATGTTCGCGTGTGATGTGTTGTTAACTGATTTCCAATAATAAATATATACATACATTTGCATAAAACAAGCATATTTGCCCACTCACATGTTGACAAGAAGGTTAAATACTTGACAAATCTCCCTTTAAGGTACATTTTGAACAGATTTAAAAATGTGTGATTAAATTGTGATTAATCGCGATTGACTATTTTAATCGATTGACAGCCCTACTATTTAAAAACATCCAGCAGATTATAATTCCACATTCACTCTCCTTTTAGCTCTGTTTTGGTCTCCACCAACTCCTGAGGGAAATGTGTGTCTCTTTAGCTGCCAAATGTGTTCACCAGCTCATCTTAGCAGAGCAGAGCTTTTTTGCTGACAACATCAGATGACTTCTGCGCCAGACAACCAGAATCTGAATTGCACAATTTGAAACATACATTTTTTGGGAAGTACCACAAAGAATTTGTGAGTCATGAGCAAACCACACCTGATCCACCCAAAATGTCATGCATTAGTCTGGTGGTTACACAGTATAAATATATGTGATAACCAGCTGAAAATGAACACTCAACACACATAAAAGCAGACAGTTGACTTCTCTGTTAACTTCAACGGACGTTGTGACATGGCTAAGATGACCGGGGGATTCACTGAGACGAAAGATGCCATTAAGGAAACTCAGAAGTTTTGTGATCAGGTGAGCTTCAATCTACCTTCACACACAAGTCTCTGGTCTAAATGTCAGTCTGAATTTACATCACATTTTATTTCATTCATACGCAGGTGAAGCACCAAGTGGAGGAAAAGACAAATGAGACGTATGAGAAATTCATAGCTGTTAAATACAGGAGTCAGGTTGTGGCTGGACAAATCTTCCTCATCAAGGTAACTAACATTATTTATTTGAAAGAAAAGAAAGAAAGCTTCATATATATGGACTGAATTCATTGTAACATCCAGGGGAGCTGGTCCCTGATGGTAGAATATCCTCACAGCTAAACAACACAAGATCAAGATGAATATATTTATTTAGATTTTCCTCTCTCTTACCTGCAGGTTCACGTGGGAGGATACCTTCTTCTGAAAGTCCACCAAAAGCTTCCATGTAATGGAGGAGAGATCGTGCTGCTTGATGTACAGGAGGACCACGGCAAAGACGACCCCATCGTACCGTTCTAATGTGATCACACAGCCTTCAATCCTTCTTTATCCTGAAATAGTCATACACAATGATATTCCTTTACAGTAATGTTCAGTGTTTCATTTAAAATGTATTAACGTGTGGTGGATATTCATTGTTGGAAGGGAGGAGGTTGTATTTTGTAAATGAATAACAAAGAATGCATCAAAAAAAGAGATTCATTGTGATTCTTAATTGTTTCTTGTCAATATGTGAAGTCAGATTTCTTGCAGGCCACATGAGTACTTAGCTAGCAAACAATCTGGGACAACAAAAGGAGTGGAGAACTACGCTAACCCACATGGTTAAAGCCCTCTTTAAATTTTGACCAAATTTGCTTTATCGAAATACAAGTAAAAACAAACAAACCCAAAAAAAACTGCTAAGAGTCTCCCCAGATATCAGGAAGAGGTTTGTTTGCCTCAGGTGCAGCAGCAACATCAGGATCACCACACCCAGCCAGATGTTACTGGCCTTTATACCACAGAGAAACAAGAGGCCACGCAGGGCAGTAAGCCACACAGTAATCTGCCAAACGGCAACGACATAATTTCAGTACCAAGGAGAGTGCACGGCACAAGTCTGAATTTATCAATAAACGAGGTTTACTCTGTAAAACTAGCAAAAACAAATAATAAAACCAAATTAATGTCCCCTTTTAGATGAACATCCTGCTGTTTCATACTGGCAAACCTGACTGAAAGTTAGAAGAAACAAGTGTCGCTAAATAGCTTCTATGCCTTAATGCAGTGGAAACAACTTTCCCAGGATAGAGATGTGCATCGCCCACCGCATGATATTAAATCTATTTTATTTTCTATTTTCGGCTTTACAGAATAGTGAGTGTTTTAAATCAGTAAACAAAAATAGTAAAATTAAATTTATGGTACAAAAAAAAGGAGGAAAAACTTTCTGCAAAACTGCATTAAAGCAGCAGTGGGTAGAAATGGAGCAAATATAATTAAAAAAAAGTTATTTTTTATAAAACGGTCACCATATGCTGACAGTAGTGATGATGAGACCGGAGCCTTGCTGTCTCTGAGCAGCTGTCGATCACTCGCGAGCTCCGATCAAACGATCAAACTAGGGAGCGCTGATCAAATATGAATCAATATTCTGTTACTGTAATGCGTATTTCTCACGTAAAATGTTGTCAGAAACATCTTGTAGTTACTGTTTAGCTGTAAAATGAGAAAGTTTGTGACCCGGCAGCCATGTTGAGATCAAGTTGAGGAAATACCAAGCACCGCCCACCAGCTGGAGCACAGCCATTAGAAACGCTCTCTCTCTGAAAGGACCTGTGATTGGTCAAAGTCTCCCGTCACAGGCTAGATTTTTTAAATTACAATATGCTGAAAGGTTATTATGGGATATTTGCCCAATGATTCAAAAAATATTCTGCCTTCTGCAGGTTTAAACTAGAAATCAAGAACAGCTGACAGATTGCAGAGTTGGTCAGTGGACACTGAATTAACTCTTTGGGCAACATGTTGGTTTGTCGGACAGAAAAAAATCGATTCACTTAAATCTGTATGTAGGACAAGATGCAACTTGAGGAAACTTCCAATAATGGTCATATGCCTTAGGCTTCTGTAAATACTATAAGATTAGCGCAGATTCTTAATCACATATTGATATTTTCACAAATGATTTACAGACAACACACATCACTTGAAAACATTTCATTGTCTTTTTAAAAAAAAACTCTTTTTGTACAATGTTTCTCATTAAAGAAGCACACGGATGATGGTTTTACAGCTGCGGTAATGCAATACGACAGTCACAATGGAATATAAGTGTGTTGGAGAAGAGGTCTGGTGGTCTGCAGCCTGCAGTCAGGACTCAGCAGCAGGTCAGTTTCAGCTCCAGTCTGGATTCGAACCTCGAGTGAAGCAGCGCCGCTCATCATCAGACGGAGCTTCACTTCACCTTCGGAGGCGTGTAGTGGATTCTGCACCTTTCACTGAAAACCTGAGCACGGCATTAAGTCACATATAAGATAATGATATGAGGGCATTTATGTGAGATTATATAGGACATTACTGATAATAGTGAGCCTACCTTCAGACTTCTGTCATTGACAACCTCCTCAACATTCAGCTCTGATTGCATGAGCTTTAACTGGAGACAAGGAAGGAACAAAAATGTATTTATTATTTTCACTCAAATATAATGACAGAATAGTTATATACATATATGATAATACCCATTTCTGTCTCCGGCAAAATTGTTTATATTGTTAGTTCACCTGAATTGCAAAATGTTCTCATTATTTAGTCATTCAGATAGTTGTATAGATGAGACAGCGGGTCAGATTGTTATGAGATCACCACACCAGGAGGAGAAAATCATTTCCTTTGGGGTGCTCACTGTACGGAAGAATTACATTTAAAAATTCAACCTTTTTTACACAAAAAATACCTCACTATTTTTCATTACCATGGTTACGTACCCCACTATAGTTTTTTCTCGTAAATGTACAGTATGACTTTATAATCTCGTAAATTTCTGAGCTTTTACTTGCAAATGTATGACTTTATAATCTCAGAGAATATCTGTTTTTTTTTCTCTTAAATATGTGAGTTTTTTTTCTCGTAATTTTTTTTACTTTAATCTCGGACATTCTGAGTTTTTTTCTCGGAATATTACCCCCCTCCCCTGGCTCCGTAATTATTATTTTTTGCGTACTTAATTATTTAAAAAATAATGGTACAAATCGAAGCAGCAGAAGCCGAAATATTCAGACTTTTGGTCTCTACTTGGGGTCAAACTCCTGAAACACTCAATCCTACATTTCCCATAAGGCAACTTGATAGCATCTTTCATTAGATTCCCCCCTTCCTCCTAAATGCCCAGTTCTTTTAAACACCACATCTCCGGTTTGTAACGCAGGCTTTCTATAAACAATAAAAAATGTATTCTCTATGCCCGATCAGAAACAACCCTAATGACATCACTATGACATCATCAGGGTTATTTTTTTTTAAATAATCTGAAAACTCCCCCTAGAGCCACAGAAGACATCATACAACAGTTTTTTATAGGTTGAGTAGTATTTCCCACAACTTAACTGAATAAAATGTGCAAAATTGGTGGAGTGCCCCTTTAAAAAAATGCATCCCAGAGTCTTTTAGGCAACAATTTCCTGGTTCCTCTGGATAATCCACTGTGATCAGTTTTCATTCAAATACTTTCTACTGAAGAAATAATCCCATGAAACTATCTGCAGGGCTGAGGTTAAGTGAGAAAGTGTTTGTTTTTTGTGATTTGGTTGAACTGAGCCCAATCCTCTCCAAATGTGGAATGTATATCAGTGTGTCTTCCAGCTGCAGATGGCTCATATCTTACAGCTTGGTGGTGTTCGGGGCCTTCTAGTGTTAGAAACAGGACCTACTTTGGTCTGCTCCTTTCTGAGCTGTTTGATGAGTGCAAGGTTTTCGCTGTCTTTTGCTCTCTCTTCACGCAGTTGCGCCACCTCCTCAGATGTTTGGGCGATACAGGACTTGATAGCTTTGTCTCTGGTCAGATGGGCCTCCATCATCTGTGGAACGCATGAGACTATTAGTGGAACTGCTACGGTGTGATATGAAAAAGCTGGGAGGTAGCTTTTGACACATTATTTTAGTCACTCACAGATTCATAGAGTTGTTTGCATGTTTGTGTGGCGTCCACTTTGCCTGAGAAGGAGACTGTGGGCAAGGTGGTGTTCAGGGCATGGACGATGCGGTCATCTATGGTGCGCATCAACCTCAGCACCTCCTTAGAAACACACAGTGGGACAAAGAGACAGTCAGCAGCTGCAGTTCAACTAAAACCATCAAAGCAATGATTTGAAGGTCACAAAAAAAGATATGTTATGCTGCAGTACATGACATTTCTTTAATTGATCTCTGCTTATCAGAGAGCATAGCCTGATGTCTTAACTATACTAAATATAGACAAAAGCTAAACCAAGCATGTCTCCACATGGGGGCTGTCAAAGTTAACGTCATAATAACGCGTTAATGCCAATTCATTTTAACGCCACTAATTTCTTTAACGCATTAACGCAATCTTTATGGTAGGTTGTACTGGGCTCGGTTTTAAAACTAGAGTAAAGATACTGGTATCATATGATACTATTGGTACCAACCATGTCATACTAGCTTGTTGCGAAAGAGGTTAAATAACGCTCCAAACCATTTTCAAAAGGGGTCCCTTGACCTCTGACCTCCAGATATATGAATGTAAATGGGTTCTATGGGTACCCACGAGTCTCCCCTTTACAGACATGCCCACTTTATGATAATCACATGCAGTTTGGGGCAAGTCATAGTGAAGTCAGCACACTGACACACTGACAGCTGTTGTTTCCTGTTGGGCTGCAGTTTGCCATGTTATGATTTGAGCATATTGTTTTATGCTAAATGCAGAACCTGTGAGGGTTTCTGGACAATATTTGTCATTGTTTTGTGTTGTTAATTGATTTCCAGTAATAAATATATACATACATTTGCATAAAGCAGCATATTTGCCCACTCCCATGTTGATAAGAGTATTAAATACTTGACAAATCTTCCTTTAAGGTACATTTTGAACAGATAAAAAATGCATTTAATCACAATTAATCATGGACAATCATGCCATTAATCGCGATTAAATATTTTAATGGATTGACAGCACTATTCCACATATTTGTGTACAGTTCACTTAAAATTGCGTATCACAATTGGAACTGATGACTTTTTCTCAATCAAGTGAAAGACTGTTTTTCTGTCAACACCTCTAAAAGGGAATTAATACGGAAGCAGTGGATGAGCTGTGCAGAGATGTTATATGCAAAACGTGTGCACAAATATAGGCAACAATAGTTTGGACAACAACTGCTCATAATTGCAATATGCTTCAAGCTGGGCCTGTCCAGCCTTTTAGTGAGCAATTTGGGCAAAACATTGATCACATTAACTATTTTTTTCACATCCTCGCATTAAGTAATTGCCTACTTGTGACCCCTAATAGCAAGAGGTGTGGAGTTGGAATCCTGAAGAGGTGATAGTATGCGGATCCCTTCACAATATTAGACACCAATTTTAGCTTTTTGCTTTTACATTTTGAAATAAAAGTAGGCTGGAGTGTAAGCAAGTTTGAGGAATGACAAAGACAGTTAAAGCTGCAGTATGCGATATTGGCACAAATATGATTTAAAAAAGTTATTTTTAGAAAACGGCCGCTATATCGTGACAGTAGTACATGAAACAGGTAACCTGAAAAAAATCCTGTTCCTCTGTGTCCTACTGTGTCCTCCGGTGCTCCTAACGCCATCTGAAGGATTTCACTTACCGGAGGAAAACAAGGTCCGCTGCCAGCTGCAGTCTATGAGAGCCGGCTGTCAATCACTCGCTTACTCCGACCAAACGGTCAAACTAGGCAGCGCTGATCAAATATGAATCAATATTCTGTTACTGTAATGACTATTTCTCTCCTCAAATGTTCTCAGAATCATCTTGTAGTTACTGTTTAGCTGTAAAATGAAAAAGTTTGTGAGGCGGCCGCCATTGTAAAATCTGTTGAAGGAAGCCAAGTTCTGGTCACATGACCGGAGCACAGCCAATAGGAACGCTCTCTCTCTCTGAAATGACCTGTGATTGGTCAAAATCTGCCGTCACGGGGCTAGATTTTATTCTAAAGCCTGAAAACAGAGACATGAGGAGGAGCAGAAGTCTAGTTTTCTCTCAGAACACTTGCATTACAATATGCTTAAGGGTTATTATGGGATTTTTGCCAAATTATACCCAAAAATGTTTGCCTACTGCTACTTTAAACAACTTCAACAGGTTAGGCATCACATGCTGAATGTTCATCTGGAACCAGCTTGACCTTTGACCTGCTGCCTGTCTGTTTGCCTGTCTGTTTCTGATCCAGTCTGGCTCCTTGAACTCTCCCAGAGCTAAACAGTGTGAACTCATTCACACAGGACATAAACAACACCACGTGTGAAATTCCAAGAGGTTATGATTCGGATCGCTGTCATGCCTTCACACGTTAGCACAGATACTTTAATCCTTCGTTAAAAATTACCTGAAACATTGAAAAGTCCTCACAGTTTAAAGTTCCACCGGGCGCCGCCATGCTGGACTGCAGGGTCCTCCTCTGGACTCAGCGCGGGCTGTTCAAGGCAGCGCCTGAATAAAAACCCACCAAGCTCAATTCAATTCAATTCAATTCAATATGCTTTATTGGCGTGAATGTCAGGTGAACAATATTGGCAAAGCGTCAATTCAATAATAATAATAATAAAAAAAAAAAGAACAAGATAAAAAATTACAATATATATACAGAAACAATTAATAATATATTGGAATATCAAATGATAAATGTTAAAAATAAATAAATAATAATAAAAAAAAAGAACAAGATAAAAACAACAACATATATATATATACAATTCATTAAGCAAATTACAATATACATATATAGAAACAATTAATAATATATTGGAATATCAAATGATAAATGTTAAAAATAAATCAATAAATCAATAAATAAATAAATAATAAAAAAAAAGAACAAGATAAAAACAACAACATATATATACATATATACAATTCATTAAGCAAATTACAATATATATAGAAACAATTAATAATATATTGGAATATCAAATTATAAATGTTAAAAATAAATAAATAAATAAATAAATAAATAAATAAATAATAATAAAAAAAAAGAACAAGATAAAAACAAAAACATATATATACATATATACAATTCATTAAGCAAAATACAATATATATAGAAACAATTAATAATATATTGGAATATCAAATGATAAATGTTAAAAATAAATAAATAAATAAATAAATAAATAATAATAAAAAAAAAGAACAAGATAAAAACAAAAACATATATATACATATATACAATTCATTAAGCAAATTACAATATATATAGAAACAATTAATAATATATTGGAATATCAAATGATGAATGTTAAAAATAAATAAATAATTTTTATTTATTTTTAAAAAATATTTATTTTTAAATTTTTATTTATTTAAAAATAAATAAATAAATAAATAAATAAATAATACAAAATAAAAAAAACATGAAGTAGAGGAGTCAATAAAAGGCAGAGTGTCATGTGTTGTTGTGGTTGTCCCTTAGGCTGTGACTTGCACTGACATATAGCCACATGATATTATATTTCCCACGTATAACTTAAAAGACAATGTCTCTATTTAAATATACGCACCATCTAAATAATTACATACAAAACGGTTACATAACTTGTGATGAAATGCTCGGTGTTTTTGATCAGGCAGACAGCAGAGCTCCTATGTGACGGGGTCCTGTTGAGCAGTTGATGAGAGCGCAGTGAGCTGACTTTCAACAGCTGACGAGTCGAGGTGTTACGACGCACCTTAATGGCTGCAGATACACGTTGTGCATTATTTACTTTAACATGAATTTCGTCAGATCTCGCCTTTCCGTTGGCAACTTTATAGGTTCGTATCTTTAACTTTAATGTCTGTGTTGTGTTTGATAAATAACCCGCTGTAACTTAATTCTTCATTTAGCAGCTGCAGTTTTAGTACCTGTGTTGTGAAATGTGCAGTTCCTGTTCAGGTTTAATCCTCCCATAAAAAAAAGCCTCACTAAAATACTTTGACCTAGCAAACTTTTTTTTTTTTTTATTATTATTATACGATATTTCTAGGGTTTGTTATCCTGACACACCTCCCGTCTTATTATGAAAGTGGGCAGCACTTGTGTACCCTTATGATTCATATGTTTTGAGAACTTTAATGCAAAATTAGTTGTTGTGATATTTTTGCATGAGTTATTGTTATGATTAGAACTGAAATGATTAATCAGCAGCTGTTTGTTGATTTTAAAGTAATTTTAGAAACAAAAAATGATAAATATTCGCCTCTCAGTTGTGATCATTTGCTGCTTTTCTGCTTATTTGTCTTATGTGACAGTAAACTGAATCTCATTGGGTTTTTGGACTGTTTGTTGGACAAAACAAACAACTTCAGGAAGTCACTTTAGGAAACTGAGATGATCATTCTTCTCAATTTTCTGACATTTTAACATCTATTATAAATCATATTTTTTAGCCTATTTTTTCCTGCTAGATCAAATTCACTTATGTTTTCTTTTTTTTAATATCTCATCAGGTCAGAGGTCCAGACAGGTCACTGAAACATGGAGCCATAGAGGGATGTGCAATAAACCCCAGGAGGTCAAAGCAGAGCCTCCGCCTGCAGTCCCAGCACAAGGTAGAGTTTTGGATCACATAAGCATAGGATCATATAAAAGTCCCGTCCATGTTTGTCTGTCTTGTGAGTCATTAATGCTTCAATCAGACAAGCAGTGATCGCCAATCCTACTGGAACACAGAAGTGCTTTTCATTTGGGATGAGCTGTAACTATTTAATTTTTAAGAAAGTTGTATTTCTCAGAACATGACAGAGAGATGATTGCCAGAGGATTTTGTACATCACAAGTCACTTGTTGCCGTAGCAAGTGTGTGAAAGTTTTCTTAAGACCCAGAGGGACGATTGGACACAGGAAGCGGGGTTACAATCTAGGGTGATGGAGCTAACGACTGGGGCTTGTGAAATGCATTTTTTTTCTTCAGGATGTTGGTTTGTGGACTTAAACTCTCTTTGCTTGTTCTTTCTAACGTGCGCTTTCTCTCATACAGCAGCAGCACCTCGTGCCGGGTTCAAACTCCCCGGCTACAGACCCTCAGATCTGGACAGGAAGTTCCTGGTCTGGTCGGGACGCTTTAAGACAGCCGACCAGATACCAGAGCTCGTGTCGTAAGTAGCCTCTTCCTGTTTATACCAGACCTCCCAGCACGCTCGCGTCTGATTGGCTCTTTGCGTGATTTAGTTAAGATACATCACAAGAACAGTGGTGCTGCTGGGGGTAGCCGATGTTCCAAGATGGCTGCAGTTCAAACAAGGCGTCTGCTTTTGGCTGGAGGTAATTACTGTTGTTCCTGAAGTCAGGGTGGAGATCATCTCAGACCTGATCTGCTGCAGTGATAAAAGACCTGATTGTCAAGTATACAAACAGCAGACCCCCCACCTCCTGCACTCACAATGAACCAAGACTCGGTTTTATAAAAAGATAGTACAATTATGCCGTAATTAATGTTGACACAAGAGACTGGGAAAGGCATGAATAGCTGGTGGTGATTGTTGACATTATTGCCATTGTATGAAGGAACATGCACATCACTTTTACATTGTTTTTTGATTAGAATATTGTTTTGTAAAGTATTCAAAGATCTGGCTACACTGACGTTTGTTTGTGCACCTGCCTGTGCCACAGGTTTGAGATGATTGATGCTGCCAGAAACAAAGTCCGAGTGAAAGCCTGCTACGTGATGATGGCGACCACGATAGCGGCCTGTCTGGTGACGGTGTTCCTGGGCAAACGGGTGAGTGACAACAGATGACTGCAGTGTGTTTGCATGCATTGTTTTTCAGGAGGGAAATCTTAGTTGAATGGTTTACAACAATGTCAAAGAGCAGTTTTTGTCTCTGCATTAAAGGGTAACCTCAGTATTTTTCAACCTGGACCCTCTTTTCCCATGTTTTTGTGTCTAAGTGACTAATAACTAACAATTTCTGAAATTTCAACAACATAAAGATAGAGAAATAAAATGTTTTCCTACCTTTCGCTTGATCCGGTCTGTTTGTTCTGAGTATCTGTATACTCTGGCTGAAATAGATACGGCTGCCCATCAAATTCAAAGACCTCGTCCACATTGTGGAAATCATCTAAATATTCAGCCATGACATTCATCTTTAAGGTAACGCTAAGCTACGCTTTCTGTACTCCAACACAACAAACTCTGGATGTCTTCCACTGTTGACTTCCGGCAACACGCAAGATGTCAGAACGAGACTTCTCCTGGAGCGAGACTCTGTCCATAATGTCGGACATTTATAATAACAAACAAAGCCTGTCATGGCAAAAACAAGCACATTTAGTGGATGACGGTGCCAGCTTGCCCCATTAGCACCGCACTGCAGCCTGTGAGAAGCTGCCGTCTGCAGCGTTCTCCCTCAATACTGGACCAATTTCAGAAATAGTTTTGTCAGTTAGAAACAAAAATAGGATCCAGGTTGAAAAATACCAAAGTTACCCGTTAACCGTTTTGTTCTACACAAAAAAAAAATGTAAATGTAAGTGTTGTTTCCTATGTATTTCAGGGCAAATATCATGTGGAATATCAGAAATTTTTTTCATATCTTATCCATAATTTCTCCCGTTGTCGCAGGCTGCAGGCAGGCACGAGTCCCTGACGGGTCAAAACATGGAGAAGAAAGCCAGATGGAGGGAAGAACTACAAAAGGAGAAGGAAGCTGCTGTTGCTCTGTCTGAGAAGGCTCAGTGATGGAAGACAACTACTCCCGGCACAACCAGTTCCCCCCCCCGATACAGGGCCAATAGTGTCCCCCTTCTTACCGTTTGTATCACAACTTCTGAGCTCTCCACTCCTATCCTAGAGAGCGTCCAACAGAGCAGTCGATACTTAATCGTTTTGCAACTTGAGATTGACTTTAACACACAACTATGGATCATTTAGTAATTTATGAAAGCCAATGTAAGGTTTTATCTTGTCAGTGAATACAGAGGTTATAAAATGGCACCTGTTTTTGAGGAAACAGCACTAACAATTACTGTGGCGTCAGCGTTTGGTTGTGTCAGAGGCGAGTTGAAACGTGAGCATGACATAATCTAGTACTGTGAACGAGGTTTTAGGAGTTTATAACTAATTCTTGGCATTTACTTTACAGCAAAAAAATGATTTTCAGACAAGAAATTAGCTGAATAGATGCACCAATGAAGTTTTCTATCCATCAATGCTTCTAGTAACCTTTCAACACTTACCTCTAGAGCTCTCCAACATAAATAGCTTAGGTATTCCTGTTTTTAAATTTGCCTCAGAGACAACAGTCCGCCTTGTGAAGACGTTTCAGCCCTGAAGGGTTTCGAATGGTCTTCAGTTTTCTTAAAGGAAAAACAAGAAGTGGATCAAGCAAGATCCATCTGCACAACGATCTGTGGTGTCCTGATACTTGTGTAATTAGGCAGGTTTGTTCATGACTGATGTGACATCTATGTTCGTATACAGTGAACACAAAAAAAAACCATCAAATCAATAAAGTATTGCTTCTTGAGAATTCCTCTGATTTAATGACCTGATCTGGTTTCAACTGCAACTCTAACGCCAAAATGTATAAATCAGTTAATGTTCCATTATTTATAGACCAAACAATTAATTGAGAAATACTCTGCAGATTAATTAATAATGAATGCACAGAGGAACGATATTTCTTTAGCCGTATGGCAGTAATTTGATCAAAGAAAATGCTTCCCAAAAAAAGATTCCCCCTGTACACAGGTGGTTCATGAAACAGCTTTTATGCAAATGGCATAACAGGGGACAGTTGCACAAACTCAATACAACAAACAGTAATTAACATGTAGAGCTGGTCATCTCTTGCAGAGATTTTTGATAAAAGTAAGCAATGTTAAGAGGACTTGGTAAACAAACATTCAGTTTTGCTAACTAAGGTGATCACCAGTATTTTTCAAGTTTTTATCTGGATTTTTGTTGAAATTATCTGGAAGGATTCCTGGAGAATAAAGATTATGGCACCGTCAGCAACTTGGCAGATGCTAACCCCAACTAAAACATTATTTTTTTTAAAAAAGGACCAACTTCAGACCCAATAGCTGATACATGTTTCGATGATTTGGCATGATCAAATTGTATAGTACTACCTGAACATGTGTTGGAAAGACATTTAGGCTGCTCACAGCTAAATGGACAATTTTCCAAGAGTCTGATTTACTTTGTCACAATACAGTTTTTCTAGCTTTGCTGAGGCAGCATCATCTACTGATTGTAATTAGTGTGCTAACAGTTTCAGTCCACAATCTGCTTGAGTCCCTTTGTGGGGAAGGGTAAACAGTGAAGTACATTGTAATCCTTGTCAAACCAGAAAGGGGCCGAGGAGGATTCAGACCACACCTCTTTACACCTCGCTTCCTGAGGAGGGAAGAGCCGAGTCATCAACCAATTAAATAGTTAACGCAAAGACTACGGTATATTCTCGACGAGCAGGCATCAGTCCTGAACTAAAGTGCAGCAAATGAAATGAAATTATGGTATAAGATAATAAAAATTCCCGCTGGTCTGCTGCTGGACAGATTCCAGGGTTAAATAGTCTGTTTATGTCTTGTCCAAGTCTGTCCAATTGTCTCAGTGCTGGGGAAGACTCCAATTCCCATGGTTCCATGGGGTTATTCACATCACACCAGAGGCAGTCTAAACTCTTCAGGATGAAGCCTGTGCAGGTGGGAAGTCCCGTTACTGGATAAAGGAATGCATGATATGAGATCCAGTAGGGAACGCAAGCAGCCTGGTTTGTCACTGACAAGCTCCGCCCCTCAGTGACACAGTCAAGTTCCTAATTTGTCCATCTGTGGTATCCGATGGCCGGAGAGAGGAGGCGAGGATTAAACCTCCGTTTTTGAGTTGTTTAGGTGCCTTTAGTAGAGGTCAGTTGAGTCCTTGGGTTGGGACTGGCCACGTGGCCCCAGTGTGGGCAGTTCAGTCCAAAGACCACAGTCAAACATGTGGTCAACGTCTCATGGTCAGTCCAGTGTTTAGGTTAGATCATACTTCTCTATGTGTGTGTGTGTGTGTGTGTGTGTGTGTGTGTGTGTGCGTGTGTGCGTGGAAAGGAGGGGGTAAAAATCACGTCCATGTTTGTCTGTCTTGTGAGTCATTAATGCTTCAATCAGACAAGCAGTGCAGTCCTACAAACTCCCACTTAATCAGAGATGGGGGTCGCCAATCCAAGAAGTACTTTTTATTTGGGATGGGCGTTAGAAATCCAAAAAAGTACAACGGGTTGGTGTTACAGGGACAATCTGCTAGTAGGAGACCCCGGGGCCTGAGCAGGTGGGGGGGGTTTCAGGCGCGGAGGTGAGCTCAGCGCACGACAGAATGAGGAGTGAAACCTTCACAAACTGGCTGACAAGACTGCAGAACTTGACCCACGTTGGACGTACGCACACACACGTGCTCCTGTAAATCTTTACATTTTTCATAATCATGATGATGATTAAATCAATCTCTCTGACGATGAGGAGGGAAGGAGGAGGAGGGGAGCCGAGGGTTTGTCGTAACCCTTGATCGTGGCAGTGGGCAGAGAGTGAGAGAAATGAGCAGAGGTGAGGATGAAGGTGGAGCACATGGAGGTGGGAGGATTTAGCATTATAGCTGGAAGCCTTCCATCGGGGCCTCGCACTGCTGGAAGAGGAACTGCTGCTGCTGCAGATCGACGGCCGGAGCCAGAGACGGGTCCTCGTCTTCAGTGTTGAAGTAGCGTTCGATCAGGTCGAAGGCTTTCTGGTAGATTTCCTGGTTCTCGTGGCCCTGCAGGAACTCCAGCTTGTCCAGACCTGAGAAGAAGGGAGGTAGAGCCAGCAATTAAAATAATTAATTAACAACTCATTGATCAGGTTTAACTATCTAACGTCTGTTTCCAGCATCTCAAATGTGAGGATATGCTGGTTTTATATCACTATAAATTGAACATCTTTGGATTTTGGACTAGTGATGTCACCTTGGCCTCTGGGAAATGAGCATTTAATTATTTTTCTAGAATTAAGGATTAATCGGTTAATTGAAAAATAGTTGTCAGATAATGATGGAAATAATTGTTATTTAAGCTGTATAAAATGTGCAATTAATTCAGGGAAAAGCTAGACTTCATATGGCTTCAAAACCTTAAGAAAAGTTTACACAACAAGGTCCATAATCGCATACATTTTTTTTTAGATTTCCATCTAAAAAGTATGTTTCTGATTTACTTCTTCCAGTGTAAATAAAAACAACAAACTGGTCAGCAGTGTCATAAAGTTGTAAAACCATGCGTCCTTTGCATGAATGCAACTGTATTAACTGTGAGTGCATGTACACTCACCATAGGCCTCTTCAATGAGTGCACAGTAAGGGTTGATGCCTCCTCCCCTCTTGGCCTCCAGTTCTCCCAGTCGCAGGATGTTCTCCAGGCCATTTAGAGCCACCTGAACTATTTTGGAGTCCATGAGTGTGAGCAGGTCACACAGAGGTTTTATGCAGCCGAGATCCACAAGGTGCCTGCAGGGGGCAACACACACACACACACACAGATAAAGAATCAAACTTTTACTACTTAGCATTTAGCACAATTACAATAACAATACAATAATTGTCTTTTGCTCAACAATGGGCACAAAGCATTATCAGTAAACAACACATACTGCATCAAAAGATAACTCGACACCACTAAAAAAAGTCTCCCTACTGCCTTAAAAGATGAATACTAGCGTAATTAAAAGCATTAGCATTGTCCTATTGTCTAGTTCAAATTTTCCCCCATCAGTTTGCAAAGCATGCTGTATGTAGTTTCGGATTTTCTCTATTTTTATTCCGTTTTTTAAAGTACAGACGTCAGAGCCTTAAAGCTACTTTGAAATTATGAAACAATGCCCTATATAAGAAGCAACAGACTACTACATACTTTTAGGAGCATTCACTCTGATTGGAAGAGCCAAACGCTAACACTGTATTATTGCTGATCTGTGGTCACTAGCTCTTAAAATGTCATCCATTTGAAAGGAACAAGCCACAGTTCAATGTCTGTGAGACCTTGGATATACTGGTGTCCACACTGGCTGTACACTGCATGTTAAACTGCATCAGTGGTCTCACCTAATTTGCTCTGCGGAGCCCCCCGAGGTGGCGTTGGTAATGGCCCAGGCGGCCTCCTTCCTTGTGCGAAACTCTGCTACCTGCAGGATATTGATGAGAGGAGGCAGCAGGCCCGCATCTATCACCATCTAATAAGAGGGGAAAAGACTTGATTAGATGAGGAAACGCTCATATCAACTTTCCAAGTTATTCTGTGGGACGCCGCACACACACCTGTATTTGTGCTCGGTTCCCTGCGGTGATGTTGGAGATAGTCCAGCAGGCTTCCTTCTTGATGGACTCCTTGGGGCTACTCAGGAGGTGAAGTAGGGACTGCAGCGCTGAGCAGTTCAAAATCACCTAGGCAACCACAAATTACGCGAACAAAGTCAGAAATATTCATCTAAAAGTATTCAATTACCTTCCCCAAAAGTAGCATAACTTGATGTGTGTGTACCTGTGTCTGCAGATCATCTCCAGTGACTATGTTCCCAACAGCTCGCAGTGCAGGAGATACCACCTTATAATCAGAGTGCCTGGAACAAAGCACAATTATAATCAGATCAGATGTTTTGCCCTCAGAATGGTAAAAATGTTAAACGGTGCATTTATGGTTCTTTGTCAAATGGAAATACTATATAGTGTATCCTCTCTTGACTTATGCAGTTCGTCACAGCTGGTAATGCATTAGTCAGACTCAAATACCGTCTGGGAACATTCATAACACACCCACATCTGGATTGTCACACCCAAATGTAGCGGTGACTGTCTGAGTGAGAACATTGCTCTTCTACAACAATAAACATCTAAGTTGTGTAATCTTTTAGAATTGTAAAGTATGTGTTTAAAGCCTTACATCAGTAACTCCACCAGCCTGCGACAGACTCCTGAGTCAATAACAGCCTGGATTTTGTCATTGGGGCCATCAGATAGATAGGAGAGCGCCCAGCATGCATCAGCCAGGATGTCTGTGTCATTGACGAACAGCAGCCAAGACAGCACACTGAGACACGGGGACACCTGGGGAAAAAGAGACGACGTGGGAACATGTTGGTGTTAAGTTCAATGGGAGTTTTCCAGTTTAGATATAAGCGACTTCATACAGCTTGTGACCTTGAAAAGTGAGATATGATGTACTTTAGCAAGTGAGAGGTGTGCTGTTGCCATAGTGATATGTTTATCTTGGCAAATTACCTTAGTGAAGTCTGGAGGTGGGTTCTTTCCTCTGCACAGGTTTGAGAGCGCCCACACTGCATTCCTCATCATCGTTAGACGATTCTGTTTGGCCAATAACCTGCAAAAGGAGCATGTTTTACTGAGAATGCAGGAAAGTTACTCTGTATTTTATAGTGTAATAACTAGATTTATGAGGAAGACGTTGTCATTGAGTTGCTACTTACTGCACCAGGGAGGGCAGAATGTTGCAGTCTATGACAAAGTCTCTGCATTCTGTGCTGTCTCCTGCTATGTTTCCCAAGGCCCACACTGCCTGAGGGACAAAGAAATCATTCACGTCAGTCAATAAACAACATTGAAATGTACAATATTCAACGACAGGATTATGTTTTATCCAACCAGGCAGGTTAAATAAATATATGTTATTTACATTAGTAAGTTATGATGGAGAAACATAATAAGAGAAGTTTAAGTGTGGGAAGTGATGACAAGAAAAAACACTGGTACGTCTGAATCCTGCCTACCTGTTCCTGTACATCTTCGAAATCCGAGCTGAGCATCTCTATGAAAATGGGCACAGCTCCTGCCTGGATTACCACCCGAGTCTGATGGGATGTGCCTGATGCAATGTTGGTCAACACCCATGCAGCCTCAAACTGAAACAAAAGTCAAAATATATAATATTTATTACATATTGATCACTCAGGGTAGATTTAAAGGCTCTCTATACAGGATTCA
Organism: Sebastolobus alascanus; assembly: GCA_916701645.2. Taxonomy (NCBI): domain Eukaryota; kingdom Metazoa; phylum Chordata; class Actinopteri; order Perciformes; family Sebastidae; genus Sebastolobus; species Sebastolobus alascanus. The sequence goes on along the minus strand of CAKAOJ020000261.1, from coordinate 703,247 downwards.
GTGCAGCGGTTACCACTGATAACGCTGTCCTAACCCCCCCAGCGGTTCCCCCCAGGTTAACACTGTTAATTCTGTCAGCACTGTTGCTGTTGTTTGCACTGTTTTTCCTGCTAGCACCGTTAGCTGCTAACCGCCAGCTCAGCCGTCTTCATGTTGAGAGCTGTGTGGAGGCATTAGAAATACTCTGAATTCTGTATTGAGCAACTTTAAACTGTTTTTTGTCAATGCAGGAAGAGTTACAAATAACAAAACCACGGAAAAAATGCAAAAAAAATAAAAATAAAGCAGCTTCAAGCCTCTCCAGCTTAGTCAGCTTGCACACCTGCACCGTTACTAAGACATACTGAGGAAACGTACCTGCAATGTGCAGTTTTCTCTCCTCTTCAGGAACTCAACGAAGCGCTCCACCACCCCTGAAGTGGCAATGACTTCATCGATGGGTGGGTTGGGTTCTGCGCGAGACAGAGTAAAGGTGGTCAATAAAACAAAAATTAATATAGCAATACTTATCATAACATTATCTTGACATCAATAGATTAAAACACACTCAAGTATTCAAAATTACATGATAAAAGGTTCCTTTCATAGTCGATAGCTTATATAATGTTTGCATAAAACAATGTGTTATTCCCCATGTTGATGGCATTAATTTGTCATCCAGCTCTCGTAAAAATCAAGTATCCATGAGGAACTATGGCACCCTTACCTTTAGAAAGGAGCTTCCTAAAGCGCTGAGTGCCTATTAGCTGCTGCTCAGGAGCAGTGGAGAAGATCATTTGAGTCATGTCTTCAGAGATCACCCCACCCTGTACAGCACATAGATAGAGATTTGATAAAACACAGCCGAAATGCTGTCATACAACATCATACGTGTAGTGAATGACGGCACCGCATGTAGATGGATAGCAGGAATATTTTCGTTTCTCTTCTTACCGTGAGTGGGTCCATGTTGTTAGCCTGGGACTCCAGGTAGCCGCTATCGGCCATCCCATCGTCCTCCGGGAGGCCATCATCCTCCACTGTGGCAACATTCCTCCTCTTAAAGAGCTGCAATAGGATAATATTTAAATCAATTATTTTAGTATTTCTAGGTATATTTCTTCGTCACCATTACATTGATAGGAGCACAACATGGGTTCAAGTTTACTCCCTGACATTAGCAACACTGGAAGGACATAAATTAGGTTGTTTATGTTCAATCTACCTGGAGAACAGTTCTACCTCCACAATAATACATCTTAAAAAACTCATCCTCTGCTGAGGAGTTCTAAATGACTTCCTCCACGCTTTGCTCACCTGTTCATCCTTCTTCTGTTTGCGAAGCTGTAGGCCTTCCTCTTCCCTCCTTCTTCTCATCTCATCTGTGTTGAGGGACTTGTTCTTGTAGCTCTTGAGTCGTGCATTGTCCTTACCCTGACTCATTGTGTAGCCTAGAGAGATGCAGACATATATGTTATGTAGACAGACTTAGATAAGGTTGGAAAAAAATCTTTTAACTTCCCAATCTGGAACTAAATATTGTACTAATAGATAGCAAAAATCCTATTTTACACCACCAATTGTATAACAATGCATGTATGTATGCATCTTTAGCCAAAGTATATTAGAGTTAACTTTAAGTAGATAGATAGATAGATAGTAACTTTATTGATCCCGTGGGAAACTCAAGTTTCCAGCATCACAGTTCCATAGTGCAAACATATTAGTAAAAAAGCGTCACAGGTAAGTGGTACACATATTAGTGTAAAACGTCACAGGTGAGTAGTACACATGTTAGTAAAAATGTCACAGGTGAGTAGTACACACAGGTGAGTAGTACACATGTTAGTAAAAACGTCACAGGTGAGTAGTACACATGTTAGTAAAAACGTCACAGGTAAGTAGTACACACAGGTGAGTAGTACACATGTTAGTAAAAACGTCACAGGTAAGTAGTACACATTTTAGTAAAAACGTCACAAGTAGTAACAGGTACATTTAAGTAATACAGAATATAAAACAAAATATGCAATGTGCAGAATAACTGTTAAAAATGAATATAGTGCAGGGTAAACAACTGAGATACAGGACTACTTAAAATATAGGGCAACCCCCCACCAGTTTTCTGCATGTGTCGAATAAGGATTACCAAAACAAAGTAATGTAAAACTATCTTATGTTAGCCAGCTGTAGTTTAAATAGCTGAATAAAGCTCCTCTCACAAACAAATTGGGGCATCTAAGGATACCAGCTAGCTTAGCTTTAAGTGACTTGACACTGCGAGATTAATAAGCAACATAATTATGTAATAATCCGGTGTGCCGCTTCTCCTTGTCGATGCACAAATAAGCAAAGTATAAAATTATATTAAATGAACGAGGTAAACGTACACGGGAAGGTTACACTTCGTCAGCTAGCCGCTGTTAGCACAATGCTAGCTGGCTAACGGTGGCTAGCTGAGTTAGCTTCCGTTAGCTGTGAAATGTGATGCGACAGCTCGATGTTTATCACATATTAACGACACTGAGAGTTTAATAAGCTTCGGATAACAAAGCGTTATCACACACAGACTCTTAAATACATGTAAGGATTGTTATTATTAACTGACCTGTCAAATTGTGGCTCTGTAATCCCCTCTTTATGCGCTAGGCCACCGTTTGTACAGCCGTCGCCGGTATGCTACTGCGCATGCGCGATAATCAAGCGCTCCCCCTCCTTAACAATTCCTCCGCACTTATTTACACTCCGCCCCACCCAGGGGAAAGCTTCTGCCTTGTAAACAACTACAAAACAAGCCTTCATCTTTCAAAATAAAACATTTTTTTTCATTTATTTTTTTTCAGAACTTTATTTTCCTTTCAAATAAAACATGTAGCTGTAAACGTGTAATACACAGTTAACAACAGACACTATTTTTTTTTTTTTACTTTTTTTTTTAAATTTTCATCACAAACAAACAAAAAACAACAACAAAAATAACATCTACAGACAGACTCACAAACATACCAACCCCAAGTAAAATTAAAAAACAACAGACACTATTTAACTGTTTAGCATATTATGGGTGATTTACAGTTGAAAAAGGCTTGTTGTATTCTAAACAAATATTGTATCAATAATAAAGTGAAATAAGTATCCTTCAAGATTTTACATAGAATTTACCCTGTTAAAGAAGTATTCGAAAGATTTAAAATAAATATAGACTCTACATGTTTTTGATGTCATTTATATTTTTGTTTTTACATATTTTATGTTTTTAGTATTTTATGGTTTAAATGTTATGTATTTTATATTTTGATGTATTTCATGTTTTTGATGTATTTTATATGTTTTTATGTATTTAATGATTTTGATTTATTTTATGTTTTTAATGTATTGTATGTGTTTTTTTATATATTTTATGGTTTATATATCTTTATGTATTTCATGTTTTTGATGTATTTTATATTGTTGATGTTTTTATCTGTGGCTGTTTTATTTTGTACAAAATTCAACCTGTTTGGATTAATTCTACATTGATGTGGCACAGGTTGTCCCACATCAACACGTCTCAGCCCCCCCCCAGCCCCATGACACACTTTATATTAGGCAGGGGGTATTTTTACTGTATTTATTTGTGATAATGCTGCTTGACTGAAGTCTGTCATATTTATTATTGTGTTATATGTATTTATTGTATTTTGGATTGTACTTGAAACTGTGATGTTATATTGTGATCCTGTTGTGATGTTATCTATTGTGTCTATTGTGTCTATTGTGCCTATTGTGTCTGTGTTCATCTATTGTCCATCTTTTTGTTTCTATGTAAACAATTAATGTCTGTGCACAAAGTCCTTTTAAACCAATAAAATAAAATAAATAAACATGTGTTTTTTACGATTCAGATCGGGAAACAATATTTCATTTGTTTTTTCACTGTAATCGTTCGACTTTATTTTGGACAGATATGCAAAATTTCATAAATAGAAAAATGAGTACTAATGTACAGATTAATGTATTTGATATGATGCTATATTTTGTGTTTTATAGGATGGATAGCAACATTACCTCTATAATTCAGCTTCTGATTATGCTTGGTAAATTCCACATCCACAAATGGAAATGGTCTGACTCCAAACCCTGCTGTCGTCGGTTTCTTGTTGAACTCAAGCAGTATGGCACTTTACTGGAAAATGTCAAAAACCAAAAAGCTGTAAAGTCTCTCAATATTTTAAAGGAAGTACATTTTCTTGAACTCTGAAAAGACTTGAAATGAATGGACATTGAACTCCTCTGGCATTAAGGTTTTTTTTTTTTTTTTTGTTTTGTTTGTCTTGTTTGTTTTGTACTGTTTATTGTATTCCCTATACTTTTGTACTTGTCTTTTGTTGAAAATAAAGTTCTGAAAAAAAAAAAAATTTAACTGTTTAGCAACACTGCGCTGGGTTCAGTGGAAATACGCACAACATAAATGGCCTGTGCAACGTAGCTGCAGCCAATCAGTCAAAAGGGAAAACTTCAAGGAGTAGGGGATGAATCCGTCGGCCCCTCAGTTGTTGCTCATGAACCAGCAGGTTCAGTTCAGGTGTCGTGAAAGTTGCATGAACCTTTAACAATGATACTTTTTTTGAAGTGCAGACACGCTTCGGCGCCAGCGGTCATCAAGTGGACGTCTGTGCAACTACACAAATAACAACACACAGCATATGACAGATGCTCACATGAACACATGAACACATCCAGCAGCAACACACATCATAGGAGACATGCTCAGATAAATACAGCCAGACAGACAGGTACAAGGATCATAATAATCATTCTTCTTCTTATTCTTCTTCTTTCATTATAATCATCATATATTCTAATCTTGAAAACAATTTACAACAATTCAAAACAGACAGATAATAGAGATGTGATAAAATAGCAACGTAAAAACACACGGGCAAAACAGGAAAAAGGTAAGGAAAATAATGCAACAATAAAATAATATTATTATTAATAATAATAATCATCATCATATCACCTTCTCCTTTTTCACATGCTCATAATCATCCATATTCTTGAAAACAATTAAACATTTTCATGGTAAAGGGATATATAGGATATAGGACAGGGAGATGATAAAAGAGCAAAGCCTAAAAAAGAAAAGGTAATATCAGCACACAAAATCATCAGAAAAATATTAGGATATAATATTGTATATAAATAATTTTCATTAAAATTTCCATACATGGCATTATAACATGTTATTATTATATATATTTTTTTACTTTTTATTTATTGACTTATTGGACCGTACACATACTCTGTTCTCCAGGATACATAATCATTTCATCATACAATATCAATGAATAAGCCAGAGAACATGCTATAACATAATCATAAATCCAAGAGCAATATTTTTATGTCAGGGGAAAGAAAAAAATATATAATAAAAACATATATAAAAGAAAGAGAGAAAAGGAAGAGAAAATAGATAAATAAATAAAAGCAAGGGGAAACAGACAGACCAAATTATTATTATTATTATTATTATTATTATTATTATTATCATCAATAATAATAATAATCATAATAATAATAAGTTTTATTTCTGCCTACCTCTGCATCTCTTTCATTTGACGACCTTTAAGTTCGATTGTCTCGTTGGTGTGTGTGTGTGTGTGTGTGTGTGTGTGTGTAGGATAAGATCAGGCTTTTGTTTGTTTGCAGGTGACAAGACGATTGCTGACAATCAGAGTCAAAGAGTGCATTAACTCTGTGTGACCCTTCAGCACTTCAGTACAACAGGTGCACTATCTGCAAAATTACCACCAAAATAAGAGACCATAAAACTATAAAGAATACATATTTGTCTTGTTAATTTCCTTCATTTTATTGTGTTGTATGTCATAATTTAAGAGTTTTGAGAGCTTTTGAAAAGCCTACGTGTCTAAATTCATACCCTAAATCTTAATGCAATATTGTTGTTTGGTGTGTGTCTGTTACCAACACACCAGGACCAGGACCAGGACCAACAAACTAATCAAAATTAAAGGCTTTTGAGATGAAAGAAAGCTCTTTCTGTCTCCAGACACCTGTCATCGATCTGTCCTGCAGCCTATAGGAATCCACACATTGTTGCACTTTAGGACGTCTACAAATATGAGACGCTCCAAACACACGCACAAAAATTCTTCAACAAAAAAATGACAACAATGCAGAGACAGGTCCAGAGCGCGCTCCTGCAGTCTGACGCGGGCTGCTTCGACATGTGGCACGACTACATGAAGCTGGGCGGACTGCTGCGGAGGCTGAGCGACAACCGGGAGGGGCGCCACGGAGACACCGAGGGCCCCCAGAGAGACGCAGCCACCTGGAGACACATCCAGACCAGCAGGAGCTCCGTGGAGACCAGCTCGACCAGCAGCCTCTCCAGCCTCTCGGACACCAGCTGCACCGGGACTTCTTCCTCAGACTGCTGCCGCTTCTGCAAGCAGAACGGGGAGTCTCCGCGGGTGTACCGGTCACACAGGCTGAAATCGGACGACGGGAAAGTGAGCTGCCCCATCCTCTGGAGCTACACCTGTCCCATCTGTGCAGCCACCGGGGACCGCGCTCACACACGGCGCTACTGCCCGCAGGCGCAGCGGGGAGAGGCGGGGAGGATGCTGCCTGCAGGCTCCAGCTTCTAAGATGCTGCCTGCAGGCTCCAGCTTCTAAGATGCTGCCTGCAGGCTCCAGCTTCTAAGATACTGCCTGCAGGCTCCAGCTTCTAAGATGCTGCCTGCAGGCTCCAGCTTCTAGGACCCTGGAAGACTGATGATAAACAGTTAACAAAACATGTTTTGGCCACGTGTTCATGTTTACATAGACTGTTGTAGGCTCCCAAGTAGTTTGAAGTGAAATGTTTTGTTGTTTTTTGCATTGTGTTACTGTCACTCTGCTGCAGACAGTCTGCTCTGCTGTGGGGAGCCTACATAGTTAGTCAACAACAACCTTTTACAGCGTTAAAAAAATGTTATTAAACTTTCAAAAACTCAAGTGTCATTAACTGACATTTTGGAAATGAGAAAACTAAAACTGGCTTTTTTCAAGAATAAATATGGGAAAATTAGTAATGCTTTCTTCTTGTTGTTGTTGTAAAAGAAACTCTGGTTCAGTTTATGTTGACAGTTATGGATAAGAAAGAAACTATGTATTTTCAAATCTAAATATGCAAATAGTTTTAATAGACAAAATAAACAAGTAAAGTAATTGAGGTAGATTCGCAGTTAGATAACTTTTTTAATAGCAAACAGTCAGCATTTCATAACTCACTAATTCATAATTATAAAAGAGCAAACTCTGGTCACACCTGCTGCTTTATCAGATGATATAATTGCTGTTACTAAACAGGTGTTTATGAACAATGACCCTTCTGAAAGAGAGAGAGAGAGTTATATCATAGATTTTATATTGTTGGATTATTATAACGATGATAATGTTGTAGATGGCTGAGGAGGTTAGGCTCTTTTACCTTCTTCATACACAGTTTAGTTAGTGTGGGTCATCAGTTTACTCAATGATAGAAAAGGGGTCCTCTAAGGAAAAAGGTTGGGAATCTGTGACTCAACTAGAAGCAACCTAAAATAAAACAATACAATATTTCCCTGAGATGTAGTGGAGTAGAAGTATGGAAATACTCAAGTAAAGTACTTAAAAAAAATGTAAATATAAAGTAGCACAATTTCATAACACGGAGTAAACTTGAATGAACTTGTAATGAATAGAGCTGGGTCGGGACTATAGGCTAATATTACAAAGCAGCAGCCAGGTGTGGATCTAATTGCCACCCTTGATACATTTTCTCCTGAGGATTCGTTGACTCTTCATAAAAGAGCACCTGGTCTCACCTGCTGGGCCACAAACCGATGTGATTGGATGAAATATACCTGTTACCAAACACGACCACTGGGACAAAGTCCAGCTTTTATAAAATGTTTATAATTCAGTTGTGAAGCAGAGAGTCATCTTAGATCAGACTTTTATCTTTTCACCGAGATACATTTAGTCCATCATTTGAAAACAAAGGACAGAAGGAGGAAGTCTGATGATATAAGTATCAAACAGGTACACGTGCAGAGGGGCCATAAACGCCTCGCTGTTACACAACCAGCTCCTTTTAACACAGCAAAAGCCCCTCCTCGACAGCAGTCTTTGTGTTTGCTTTCATCCAAACAGGCACTTTAAACGGTATGTTAAACGCTTCTTTATTCAACTGACTTTAAGAATGAATTATCAGCATGGTGTGTCCAAAGCTGCTGAAAAAAATAAAATGATTTTTTTTTACTCTATAATGTGTGTTTTAATGTTTAATACTTGTGTTTTTAGATAACTTTCCCACAATGGCAAAACACAACATTAGCCTTGTGATTGCCATAGTGCTGGCGTTGCTTTTCTTCATCATCACGATGGTGTTCAGTGCTCTGGCAGGGCCGGGAATATGTACGTTTTAATGCTCTCTTTATACACATTATTTTGTGATATAAAGATTTATTTATTTAATATAAAACTGTAGAAATAATGTTGCATCCTTTGACAGTTCAAGTGTGTCAAAAGAACTATCTATTTTATTTAATTTGTGTCCCAAAGATCCATTTTTGGAGAGCACCGGTAATATTTCAGATGAGTTTGTAACCGAGATCACACCAGCAGGATGGACCTTTACCATCTGGTCCATCATTTACATCTTCCTGGCTTTAGTGTTGGTCTACGTCCTCTCCGGCATCTTTAGGAAGTAAGAACCAGCCTCAATGTATTTTTTTCTGTTTATCTTTGTCTCCTAGATTGCATCTGATCTGCTGACGCAAACATTTACGGCTCTGTGATTTTCTTTCTTTAGGAATGCGTATGGTTACGTCTACAGCAGTCCGGCTATTTTGCCACATGGATTTTTTGTGACTTGGTGCTTGAACCTGAGCCTCAATACTGGATGGTTGTTCCTGTGGGACAGAAGGTGAGACGGGACCTTTTCTTCATTTACTTCAACTGAATCAATCTGTTATTTCATAGTCTTGAGAAACCATCTTCAGGTAGTTGTTTCAGGCTATATAATAGCATATTCTTTAAAGGTTCTCTATTCGACATTCAGAGCATTAATATAGCAGAAACGACTATTTGCTATGTAAAGTAATAGAGGAGTAAAGTCTACCTGAGCAGAGAATGAAGTCACTCTCCCTCTCTGTGTGTGTGTTGTTATGCGGTTACATCGGGATGGCGGCGTTGCGGAAGCATAGCGCCCACCCGATAGGGGTTAAAGGTCTTTGCATCCCAAGTCTGTATTTTTCCTTCCGAAACACATATTTAAAAATAAAATACGACCTCACGTTGTGTCAATCATGTTTACACACAGACTCCGAAACTTTCATCCGTCGTTGAAGTTTTCGTAACAGGTTAGACTTTCTGCGTTTTTTCGTATCCATCAAAAGTAGTAGCGACTGTGCTCTCGGCAGCTAAACGATAGCTTCTTGCTAATGTCATTCATTCATTTGCCCCGTTTGGGAGCGCTGTCTATTGCACCCACGTAATTAATTCAGTTTTGTCTTTGTACTGCAAATTTATGCAACAAAGAGAGTAATAAAATGCATCAGACTCAGTGTGAAAGGTTTCTGTACGTAACGAATTTTATTGGAAGACAGAAAAACACATGCAAGAAATACAGACTTGGTGTGCAAAGACCTTAACACTGTTAGCTCTGCCAGCACTGTTAGCACTGTTAGCATAATTAGCTGTTAGCCGCTGGCTCGGCCGTCGCCATGTTGAGAGCCGTGGGGAGGCAATAGAAACGCTCTGAATATCAAATTTAGCACCTACAGTTACACCTATTGTGTAATGAAAAATGCTTATTCCTGTTCAGGCTCAAGGTCATGTTGGAGCCTATCCCAGCATGCAGGAAAACAGATTACAGATTGTAAGAGGCAAATTTGTGATTTGTGATTTTGGGCTATGAGTAGATATAATATATAGGATGTGAATAGACTGGATAACACCAAGACTGAAACGCTTAGATTTTCTGTTACCGTTTTGCTACAGACATGATTACTGTAATATAATATTCTGTTTGTCTTCCCTATCAAGGTTGATGCCCGCTGCACTGGCGTTCCTCATCGCAATTGCCTTGACTAACTACACCATGATATTCTTCTCCTGCCATGGTCTCCACCAATACGGAGGCTGGCTCAACAAGTACCACAAAGTAGACCTGTGGCTTCACCGTGTACTGGTTAGTACGGCGACAACATCTTTTGTGCCAACTCTGCACTTGTCTCTGCATCTAAGTCCTTTCTGTTGTCTCTATTACAGGTTCAGAATGGCATTGCCATATATGCAACATGGACAACCATTGCATCCCTGATTAACCTGACCATCGTGTTGACTCATGAGGCCAACATGTCCCCGACTGACGCCGCCACCGTCTCGCTCTCTGTTCTGACTGTGCTGTTGTTTGTGTGGTGAGTTGCAAATGAGAAACTTCTGCATAATAAGTTCATAAAAACACGTCTGATTGGAGCTAATGTGTTGTGTTTCTCGCAGGTTTTTCCTAGAAAACTCTGTCCTGGACAAACACGTGAGATACATTCTCACCATTTACCCCGTTGTGGTCTGGGCAGTGACGGGGGTGTTCACGAAAAACAACGATGCTGCAGATACTAGTACTCACAATAACATCTTTATCAGTGAGGAACTTTAATAAAAACATCTTAATCAATCACATCACCTGGATGTTTCATGTCTTTTTACATTCACTATTCCACAAATCTTGCATGGACTGTGATTTTTCAACATACATGGAGACAGATAGTATGCACACTAATGCTCCTCTCTGGTATTTTCTTTCCACTGTAGCTGCTCTGTTGGCTGTAGCCTGTACCTTCTGTGCCGCACGGGTGTTTTTGGTCATCTGGAAGCACTTCAAAAAGCCACTTCACCAAGATCTCAGCCCAGAGAGCATGTCTCCGATGGAGATCGCAGAGAAGCAGAAAAATATATTTAAGTAAGAATGTATAATGAATATTTTTATGATATGATGCAGTGTTGTTTCTCTATGAAATGTATTTCTAAATGCTTTGTATATATTGTAATTTATGACTTCTTACAGCTTCTTAAAATAAATGTGATATTAAATGATATGATGCTGAAGTCTAATTTAAGTCGTCTCATCCACTCAGCTGTCTGTGAGCTCAAACTGCACTCTGAGTTGTAGTAACGTCCTAAATTCATTATTCATATGTATTTTTCATACAAATATGAAAAATAGTGGTCATTGTGTGTTTCTGTTCATGTGTTTTGACTTATATTTTGTATACTGTCAAAAATAAAAATAGCTTTGCCTCAATTTTATGCTTTTGTGGAATGATTTGTGGTATAAGAGATAACAAACACTACAACTACAAAAAAAAAATATATATGTCTGGAGCCGCAAAACATTTGAGCATTGTGATGACGGTAACACAGTTTATAGTCTAAGTATATAGTATATAAGTCGAATGCAGTGAGGGCCAAAGTGCAAATGTACTAGGGTATTAGGGTCACATTGAGGGAAAAATATCTGAGATCTCCAGAATAAAGTCAGAACTTTCCGAGAAAAAAAGTCGTAATATTACGAGAATAAAATCATAACTTTACGAGAAAAAAAGTCCTAATATTACGAGAATAAAGTCATAACTTTACAAGAAAAAAGTCCTAATATTACGAGAATTAAGTCATAACTTTACGAGAAAAAAAAGAAAATAACACGTAAAATTACTACTTCATAATATTACGACTTTATTCTCGTAATATTAGGACTTTATTCTCGAAATCTCAGATTTTTTTTTTTTTCTCAATGTGGCCCTAATATTCCATCGTACCGTCGTACCATAGACCTACAACAATGATAAATAAAAATGAAAATGTAAACAAAAAAACAGTATTTCTTTTCCACTAATTTTTTTAAAAAATCCACAGGGAGCCACTGGAGAGGGGCTAATGAGCCGCAGGTCGCTGACCCCTGGCCTATACCAACACATGTATCACTATATAGGGTTAAACTTGACATCCTCATCTCACCTGACAACAAAACTAGATTTCATGTCCCAGCACGGTTTCAAACGTCCATTTCTAGGGTGACTATTTTCATGCCTTTTCAAATATGACAAATATGTTAATCAAATTTGTATTTTTTTAATTTAAAAATAAGCTTACACAAAGTATACACACATTGTCATTCATTCTGGGCTCACCTATATGAATGCATTTCATAATTGCGGATCCTATGGGTGGGGGAACAGTTTGTTAGTCTTTTATTATTCACTGCACTGTGGCAGAAATGTATGCAAGATAAGAGGTGCACGTGATGGTCGTAAACCTCGTTCTTACACAACTAGCTATTCTATAAAATAGGAAGTCCCCCGTCCTCAGCACAGTAACTCTGGTTCTTCACACTGATGACTCACAAAGAGAGGGGCAAAGAAAGGTACAGTACATCCTGTTTGACTTCATAGAGTCCTTATCATGTGTGGGCACTCTTTTTGTTTTTCTGCCAACGTTTTATTGTCCTATAGAGGATGCTCGGCGCGCAGCGGTGGCAAGTGGCCCTTTCTGAAGTTACACAAGGAGTTTTGATTTTTAAAAATTAGGTTTTTATGGTGGCAGTCTTCAAAAAAAAGCAGCTGGTGATTCATGACAATGGTACAACTTGGTGTAACTGTCTGAATGGCCTCTGCATATAAGTTGACAAATTATTAACACTTGTCAAGGTCAAAGGTCAGGTTCAAATGCAGGTTATCACCTATGAAGGAAGGGATTACATATCTTCCTCAAGGACACATTTTTTAGAGCAAAACACTATTTTCTCATTCAGTATATAACACTACGATGTACCAAAGAATCAATCTGTAAATGTAATCATCCCTATATATCCTTTGTAATTCTTTCGTTTGTCTTCTTCAACATGTTGAAATACGGTACACACGGTAATGTGCAAGTGTTTTAACTAAAGAAATTGTTTCTATTTTTGAATAATTTTTCGTTTATCACAGTAGACCACGATGGGAGAACATAATCCTGGACGTCTTGTTGCGATAGTGGTGTCTGTCGTCGGCTTTGCCATAAGTTTGGTGTTCAATGGGCTGTCTGTAGTTGGAGTTGGTGAGTCAAAGCTTTGTTAGCTTGTACAGGATGTTATTGTGAATGGGCACAAATATTAGTTTAACATGATGCATTCCTCTCCATTCACACTCATTGTTTGCATTTTCCCCCAATAGGTCCTTACAAAACCACCACCGCCAACGTGTCTGCAGTGTTTGACACCCAGATCACACCTTCAGGATGGACCTTTAACATCTGGAGCGTCATCTACGTCTGGCTGACGGCAATGATCATCTACATCGTCGCGGGACTTTGCAGAAAGTTGCGGCCAATTTATTTTATTCTCTTGTTTAAAGCTGCAGTTGGTAACTTTGAGCAAATATGATAAAAAGCTTTTTTTATTAGAAAGTTTGTGACCCAGCCGCCATGTTGAGGCCGTTTGAGATGAGAAATAGGCAATAACTGATTCATATTTGATCAGTGCTGCCTAGTTTGACCGTTTGATCGGAGTTTGCGAGTTCCGCGAGCAGTGATTGGCGGCTGCAGTAGAGACAGCTCGGCTCTAACTGGTTGTTTCCTTCGGCGCTGGGAAAATCTTGCGAATGCCACTAGGAGCACTAGGACGAGGCAGAGGAACATGATTTTTTTAGTTAGCATCGCCCTGGTTCCCTCAACAAAAAGCCAATGAGATTTTTCCATTGGGTTTTGGATTATTGCAGAAAATAAACTCTGTGGCAAACAAACGTTTATGATACTTACACATTTTGTTCTGTAAGATAATCTTAGAACTACACCACAGTCGCAGAACGTAAACACAACGAGGCTGTAAAGGCGGACGAGTCGGCGTGATGACGTTTAGTATAGTATCATTAAGCCACTTGTTAGCAACCGCCTCTTTTAAGACACGTAAACGCTTCAAAATTCACGAGTGGGGTATTTACTGACGTATTTTATATCATAGAACAAAACTTTAAAATCTCTTAAACTTGTGTTAACCACAGACCTTATTTCAGGCATCTAACTAAAAACACACTGACTTCCAGACGAGGGAACCGGAAGTGCTAAAATGCTAACTCATTTCCAGGTCTTAGGACTCATTCCTGCACCACTCTATAGTGACAGTTTGATAAAAATAACTTTTATTTATCATATTTGCTCAAAGTTACCATCTAAAACCTTATAGTATTGTAAACCTTTCTCAAACGGCCAAACCACAGTCGATCAGGAAGTGCAAATAGCAGTCTGTGTCTTTACAATCCCTTTGTTCATGGATACCAGATGTGAGACAAATTTAGGAAGTATCATCAGCTGTATAGAAAACAATGGTTGCCTAAACTGACAATCACTGTGCTGTGGACATTTCCACCAATTTACAGACTGAAAGATCAACTGTGGTTCTTCTTTCTTGTAGGAATGGTAACGGCTACGTTTACTGCAGCCCTGCAGTGTTGCCGTATGGATTCTTCATTAGCTGGTGCCTCAATCTGTGTTTCAATATTGGCTGGCTGATTGTTTGGGACAGAGGGTAAGAATGACTCCTCCCTTAATTAAGCATTCTAATTTAAACAGTCGTACTTCATCTCATAATTAAACGTGTTTCTCTGCTTATTTGCCTCACTGAAGAGAGATGATCATCGCACTGGTTTTCCTCATCCTGGTCATCTGCACAAACTACTCCATGATATGCTTCATCTGCCATGGACTTCATGTTTATGGAGCCTGGCTTAAGAAATACCACAGAGCAGACCTGTGGCTCCTCCGCGTGCTGGTTAGTACCACAAATATGCAGTATTTGCATTATTAAGCTTGCATGTAGTTAAAATAATGTGGTTTATGTATACAATGTTTAAAGCATATTTATGCCATATTTGCAGGTTCAGAATGGCGTGATGATATACACAACATGGACAACCATTGCAACTCTAATCAACCTGAGCATTGTGCTGACTTATGATGTAAAGATGTCCCCAGCTGATGCTGCCACCATCTCGTACTCTGTTTTGGCTGTCGTGCTGGTTGTGTGGTAGGTGCTCTTCTCTTGGAAAATAAGTATTTATTAGAGAAGTAATGTGCAAAATCATCAGTGAGATTCTGAAGCAAATGTGTGTTTGTGCTGCGTGTTCCTCAGGTTTGTTTTGGAAAATGTTGTCCTTGACAAACACGTGCGGTACATCCTCATCATCTACCCGGTTGTGATCTGGGCGCTGTCTGGGAACCTGGACAAAAACTATGATGCTGACTCACCCAGCCGTAACGGCATCTTCATTGGTAAGAGAACTCCATATTCATAATGTGTGACAAATGTATGATAATCTCTATAATCAGCTTGTGCACATCACACCAACAAAATGTAAATAAATGAGTAAATAAACACAATATTGATGAAAAATAACTAAGCACTTATACTAAAGTATTACTTATTGTGAATTTTGAGTAATTTATATCCACAGTAAAGCAAATTTAGAGCACATTTGTTACCTTTTTACCTCCATTGTAAGAGGAAATATAAGAATGCTGCATCTGACTACAAACATCTGTTAAAAAGTTGTACTAACTAGATTTTCCTCTCTTAGTTGTGCTGCTGGCTTTAGCCTGCGTGCTGTTCGTCATTCGGATTGTGTTGGTGGTTTGGAGACACATCAGGCAGCCGCTCTACACAGACGTCCGTCCTGAAGCCATGGAGCCGATGGAGATTTCTGAGAAGCAGAAAAAGATATTCCGCTAAACATTTTTATGATATAACACACAGAAACTTGATGCCATGTATCATAGAAAATACTCGTTTGGCATAACTTTGTTGATAATCATGAGAAGAAATGTTTTATTTTGAAAATTTGAATAAATAAAGTAAAATTCATCACATGATTTAAAGTGCACTCCGGCATAACATACATAGTTAATTAATTCAATTAGGAATAGTCTTTTCAACTTTAGCTGACTGATCTCTGAACCTTTTATGGCTCTTTTCTAACATATTTATTGCCAACACAACACATTACGCTCTGATAAGGAGACTATAACACCACTCAGAGGGACAAAACTGTAATCATTCACCTCACAATATGTTTTTAAAGTTTCCAATAATTTACAGTGTTTTAGTTTTGTATCAAATTCCAATTTATATGCCGATGCTAATTGTAGTTTTATCATTTTCACATATTTATTTGGAATAAAGTATTCATGCAATTTATCGTGTGAGATATCAACTGTTTAAAAAGTTCAGCAGTTTGGGCTCTCTTATCATAAATAGGGATGCACCGATCTGACTTTTTCAGTCCCCATACCGTTAGTGATATCTGGGCTTTGGGTATCTGCCGATACCGAGTATCCGATACCAGTGTTTAATTAATAAACTGCCTCACTGTGTGGAAGTGACTGGGATTATTCTGTTATGTGTAAGGCAACATCAGACTTGACTTAAACATTGCTTTCCTAACTTTGCTAAACAAAATGTGACCAAGAAATACAGATATAGATTTATTTAATTGTTCTTTATTATTAATATAATAAATTGTACACCAGCAACTTGGTAAAAAATCTTCAAAATTAACAGGAATTACAGTGTAAACCTTTTTAATGCAGCAACAAATTGCTAAAAACTTAAAACAGGAATTAGAATTACAGTATATAATGTATATAGTAAAAAAACATAACATATTATCAAAATGTATGTAGATATATGTTGCTACTCCAAAAACCTAACATCGTGGACATAATCAAATATCATTAGAATTGACTGCTATTCTCTATGTCTTTAGAGTTAAAAATTTTTTCAAAATATAAGGTACACAGGGTGAACAAGCTAAAAGTTGCAAAACCAAAACAAAGCTTATTTGAATCCTTATTATCATATCTTTATGATATATATGACCTTGAATTTCCCTCGGGATCAATAAAGTTACTATCTATCTATCTATCTATCTATCTATCTATCTATCTACCTACCTACCTACCTACCTATTTTTCTATCTATCTATCTATTATCTATCTATCTATCTATCTATCTATCTATCTATCTATCTATCTATCTACCTACCTACCTATTTTTCTATCTATCTATCTATCTATCTATCTATCTATCTATCTATCTATCTATCTATCTACCTACCTACCTACCTATCTTTCTATCTATCTATCTATCTATCTATCTATCTATCTATCTATCTATCTTTAAAGTTTATGTTTAATTATCTGTAATCTCAACAGCTATATCATTAATTGTATGTTTTATCATTGGATATATCTCCTCAAGGGTTGGCATGAAATCAATTTGGATTAGATTTAACCATAAGTGACCTGTAGGGGGGGCAGCTATGCAAAACACCAGCTGTAGTCTGCCGGAAAATAAAACGTAGAAGAAGAAGAACATCCTGTGAAAAAAAGAGTTTAAGGATTCCCTGAGCATAGTCTTTCAGGCAGAAAGTCAACGGCAATCCAAGGCTTTGTCCACCAGCAACAAACTCCACCAGTCACTGTCAGATAGTTACTTTTATATCATACTTTTACTACACTCAAGTATGGATTTAAGGCACAGAATTGGCAATAGTGTTGCCTGACAGGCTGAACTTAGGGCAAAAAATCAACTCGGTCGTTCAGACTGCGCGGCATAATACGAATTGTCAACAGCGCCATTGTTTTGCTAACACTGGTTGTCATACAGGCGACACAGCTGGCTCTTATTTATCATATTATCATATTATATAACTTGATTTTTGGAGAGCGGATTCACATGAATGCATTCCGGGGGCTAAGTAGAGCAGTTATTGAGAAACAGAATGATAGCTAACTGTTAGCATAACTTCGCTAACGTCGTCTAACGTCGCCGTTAAAAAGATAAACAAAGCTATAATAAATGGAGACAAAGTACCCCACCTTGGTAAGTTCACGTCTTCTTTTTTTGTGTTTTCTATTTTCTGTGGCGCTACTGAGGAGAGACGGCTGAACAAACATGTAAATAAACCCGAGGGAGGAAGAGGCCGTTCTCTTCATACATAACTTAACTGTACACTCTGTTGCTAAGTAACAGTTACCAATGCGACAACCATGGAAACCGTTTAAACCTCATGGTCATCTTGCAGGCTGTAGTTTAGGGTGCTGTTAAATGGTAATACTGTTTGTGTTTGTAATATTTCCATTATCCTGTGTAGCTTAGTTATTAGTTACTGTGCGGAGGTCTGGGGCAACAACTACAAATGTTCATTACATTCACTATCTATTCTCCAAAAAAGAAAAAATATGGATTATTTACAATGTGGGATATCTGGATCACACCAACTCATTATTCTTTCAGTCAAAATTATTAAAATTTACAGATCTAGTGGAATTTCAAACAGCACAAATAATGTTTAAGGCTAAAAATAACCTGCTACCAGGAAATATTCAAAAATTGATCACTGATCGAGAGGGGGGTTATAATTTAAGGGGAAAATTTAATTTCAAAATGCATAGTATTCGTACGACCATGAAAAGTTTTTGTATTTCAATCTGTGGAGTGAAACTATGGAACAGTTTTAATGTGGAGCTAAAGCAATGTCCAAACTTAGAGCAGTTTAAAGTAAGATATAAAGACATGATTTTCTCAAAGTACAGGGATGAAGTGGGGGTTTGACAATCACCAGGTGTTTACAGGGGTCACTGTTTATTTATTTATTTATTACTGTTTATTTATTTATTACTGTTTATTTATTTATCTGGTTTGCTCAATATTAAGTAATGATTTGGTATTCTTGACTGATAATGAATTTATATTTTGATAAGGATATCAGTAATTAATTTATATTTCTATATGACAGAGATGAAAGGTAATAATTATAGTTAAACAAGTTTAGGAAAAATAACTTAGATTATATGTTTAGCTCAATAAGGACGCTGATTACTTATTAATGAATGAGTTATGGAGAAGGGGTGGGATTAAATAAGTTTGTACTTCTTCTCACTCCTTTTCGAATATGTAAACCAAGGCAAGTGTTTGACAATTTCTTTTGCTTATGATTTTCATTGTATGTGGATACTGCTTTTGTTCTGGCAGTCCACTTGTTGTATGATGATTCTCTTTTTCTTAATTATTATTATTATTTTACATGTTCGAAAAATATTTTTTTTATGAAATGAAAATGAATGAATGTTATAAAAACAATGACTGTTTCATTAGCTAAATATGATTGTTAGCAGGTAAACATTTGTTTTCCTAATTTACAAAGTAACCAAATTACAGTAGTCGCTAGTAACCTTCTCCATATCTTTTGTCTGTTCACAGAGGAGACCTAAAAGGAAACTCTGCTACTTTACTAACAAGGAAAGGTACGTTTGAAAAGTATTTATGTGCTCTGTGAGTGAGCTTTCTTTTTTTTTAAAGCCAGAAACAAGAGAGCTGAAACCTTCTGCAGTCGTTGCATTGTTATATGTTACTTATATGTCTTTCTCTAACATTGGCCTTTTGTGAGTTTTAAATATTTTGTGTGTAATGCAGATTTAGTGGTATTGAGTGTCTCTTTTGAAATGTTGGCCTTACAGCTATCATATTAACCTGACCTTTGTGTTTTCAGCCCAACTAAATGGGCAGCGCCGCTGACGTTGGGAGACATTGACAGGATGTTTGATGACTTGGGTGA
This sequence comes from Sebastolobus alascanus, assembly GCA_916701645.2. NCBI lineage: Eukaryota > Metazoa > Chordata > Actinopteri > Perciformes > Sebastidae > Sebastolobus > Sebastolobus alascanus. The sequence continues at coordinate 683,589 of CAKAOJ020000261.1, read as the reverse complement.
GAGTGTAATTGTTTTGCTTTAATATTTTGCAGTTTGTTTTGCATTTTCAGTATGTTAACCTATACTCAACTATTCTTTTCAGATCCATCCTCACATAATAACATTGGCCTGTCGCCCCCATCTCCTCTGCTCCAGACGTTTGATACTGAGACAAACCGGAGTGAGAGAGAGGCTTCATCAGTCCCACAGAAGGGACACTTAACGGAGAAACTTCCAAGATGCCAAATGGTAATGTACAGTCTGTCACTACAGTGACTTCTGCTGACATTACAAATAAGTAGTCTAAAAGTGTCTTGCTCCTATGTTCGATAATAAAGGCCAAATATCTGAAATATCTGAGATGCGTCTTTTGAATGTAGCAGACAAGTCTCTGATGGTTTATTTTAACATGTAAAGGTGTTTAGTTTTGTGTTTTTGTCACTGATAAGCACCTGTTCACTGCTGTTATGTCATCACATGGGAAAGGGCTGATGAGCCAGTAGTTATACAACTTTCGTTTTCCGCAATGCTGCAGCTTGGTTAGTAAAACAGAGGTCTTCCACTTTCTGATTAGACTCAGCAGCTCTTGTATATCTCTTCATGGGCTTTCTTGAATTAGACAACATTTGATGCCCTTAGGTGTGTTGAGCCTTTAAATGTATGTTTTGTAACTCTTTAGGATCCTAAAGGAGATGCACTGCATCCTGCAGCAAGGTCACCCAGTCCTAAGCTAGACATTGGTAAGAGACTCAAACCTTGAGAAAATACGTGGTGTTTCTAAATTCACACATTTTAATGTTGATACACGTGTCCTTTGCTCTATCATTTTGTAGAAATGTTTTTCTTGTTAAAGGGTGCTGCTTTTGTTGTTGCAGATTTTGACATCCCATTCAAAGCACATATGCCAGTGAAGACTTCCAGCCCTATTGAAGAGAATATGGTTGTTGAAGAGCTGGACAATGAAAAAGACCAAGTTGTGTCCCCGCTTCTCTTTGCCTGTGAAGATGACGGAAAAGAAAACTTAAAGACGGAGCCTCCGCTCCTCCAGAAACCCCAGTGCAATGGCCACGTCACGTTCATGTAAGAAGCAAGTTGTTTGTATAAAGTGTGGGATTCTAGTGTCTGATACACTGATAGTCAACACTAACACCGGGAGCCAGTATAATTTCACTTGTTAATTTACAGCACATTTCTTTCAATAATTGTCCTTTCCTCTAGAAGAGATGACATTGAGTTTGAGTCTCCTCCAAGCAAGGTTGCTATTAGCAAACCTCAGATGTCCAGTCACAAAAACAAGGTGGAGGGATCAAGGTAAGGGCCTTTTTAATTCTCAACGTAATGATTAGTTTGCTAGTGACCATTGTAGTATGAAGGGTCCATTTTGTGTTTTGATGTTTGACCTTCAATCGGCTGGTATCTGTGTTCATTACTTGGATGTTTGCCTTTTTGGATTTTGTACTTATGTGCATGTGATGTATGATGACTTTTTTCCTGCAGCAAAGAGACTCACCCAGTCAAAGAAAAAACACCCAAGAAACCTCAAACACCTGTTTTGGAGAGCAAAAGAAAAGCACCAAGGTAAGAAGTGATGACTTTTTAATGTATAGTCATAGTTATTCTGAGCTTTCACTTTAGATCTAGTGACCTAACAATACTGGATATTTGAAGCCAATAACAATATCAGCATTTATTACCTGCATTTACTATTTGCGTGTTATGTACTGGCCGATATTCAAGTTTCAAGTCCATTGAATTTGGTCATTAAAGAGTTGTTTCAAAGATATGTCCTATGGCAGAATATTTTATAAATGTAAAATAAGCCTTATTATAAATATGACAGTCAGAATAAAAGAAAAGTCTAATTATAACATAATATATTGTAGAATATAATAGTAACTTAACTGAAATTTACATTAAATTAAAATGACGACAAATATGAGATAATGAATTGAGTCATAAAAAATGAGTGTCAAATATATGTTCATGCATGTGTAGTCCAAAGAGTTTATAATAAAAACTAATAAAGTAAAAAAACCCTCAATTGTTTAATGCAACAGTACAGCATGTTGTGCAATATTTAATTTAACTGGAGAACTTAATTTAGTAATTTCTGTTGTTTCTTGTTGTTTATTCCCAGGCCAGAAACAGCAGACCCACCTGTGTCAGCAGTGCGACAGGAGCCTGAACTCGCAGCTCCTAAGAAAATCACTGAAAATGTTCACAGGGCGCCATCAGTGGAGTCCACCTGTGTCAGAAAACATGACATGACAGCTTTTCTTAAGCAGCTTAAAGAGGCTGGAAAGCCCAAACCTGCAAGGTGAGTTGAGATAAGAGTACACCTTGATAATTTGACGCTATGGTGCCCTCCTATTGAAAAATGGAAACAACCAAAATATGTTTAAAAAGTAATGCCTCTTGTGCTTCAACATAAAAACTAATAATTAATAATCCATTTATTTGTTTTTTTTAGTTCCAGGACGTTTCTGCCACCGGTGAAAGTACCAACTCCTCCACCTGAGCCAGAGGATGACTTCCTGATTCTGGAGGATGAACCTCTTTGGATTTCCATCCCAAGTAAAACTGCCGCCCGTAAGAATCAGAGACAGAGCAGAACTTCCAGCACCGACAAAGACAGCTCAACGGACAAGGGCACAAAGGATAGTCCACCAGAGACTGCACAAAAACAGCAGGAATCTGAACGGACGAAGAGCAAACTGGGAAGTCAGAAAGTCAATCAGAAAACGAAGATGAGAGAGAAAGAGAAGAAGAATGAGGTGACTGAGCCTGGAAATGATAAGGAGGAATTGTCCAGTCCTGTGGATCTCCCCGCAGGCGACGAAATGGAAGAAGAGAAACCAAACAAAAAGAAACAACGAATAAAGAAGGTACCATCTAAAGAAAGTGACGAGGAAGAGGAGCAACCGGAAGACGGAGCCAGCGGGGAAGAAAAACCCGCTCTGAAAACAGAAAAGAAATCTCAGAAGTCTTCTGACACGAAGAGATCGAAGTCTTTCAAAGTTGGGAATGAAAATGCCAAGACGAGCAGGGCTACGTCATTAAAGGGGGGCAGAAAAGTGACGCAGGGATCTGATGCAGTAAAGCAGACGATGGATGTTGAGAATGGGAAGGAACAAAGTTCCAGCAGTGAGGAGATGCAGATGCATGCAGATGCTGAAGACCTGGGTTCTCTTTCAGGTAAGGACCTCCTACTGTTCAAATCTCTTCCATCTTTCTGCTGGTTATTATCATAGGTTAATCAATGTAAACGTTTGTTTGTAGCTATCACATGTTGACAGATAACATCAATATTTGTGAATAGAACAACTGTTTTAAAACTGGAAACTAAAATATGTCCAACTTTGAGCCCCACTGACATTTAGGTAGTGAATGAATTGGTATATTCTGAATATTTAGTTTCAAATGTTGAAATCTGAATAGCTTTATTTTTAATAGTAGAAACAGCTGTGACTCAAATGTAATAAAGAAATGAAAAAAAATGTATTATCAAAAAATGTCTTGGATGAGATATTACTAGATTTTCATGGTTTGGCTATACTTTATTTATTTATTTATTTATTTTTTTAAATCCCCATTATATGTATATAATGATAAATAAATTATATATATATTTTAAATCCCATTTTATATATATATTTTCTTTTCTTTCCCACAGACAAAGAAATCACGACTTCTGAAGCGCAGACAGAAAAGGATTTAGCAGATGAAAAGGATAAACACAAAAAACTAGCGGTTGGGTCTGAAGGGAGTTCATCTGAAGACGCTCAGATTCTTGGGAATAGGAAAAGGAGGCAGAGGTGGTCGGACCATCGGATCACAGAGGAAACGAAGGTCACAGACAACCAGCCGACACTCAAGAAGTCAAAACAGTACAACCGGGAGCCCAGCGCGGCAGCAGCACCTTCACCTGTAAAGGAGAAGAAGGACAGAGTTTTAAAGAAAAGACATCAGACACCACGTGCACCGTCATCCAGTCAGAGCACGAATATAGCTAAAGAAAAGAAAACCAAACAGAACAAAAACAGAAGAGGAGACACACGACCAGACGAAGTGTTTCACACGACTGAGGCAGAAGAGTTTGAAGAGCAGCGGGAGGTCGCGGACCAGGACCTGGATGTACATAGCCCTTTGGTCCTCACACACAGAGGCCACAGCTTTAACTCAGGTAAGGAAGTACAAATAATACCTGTATTTGTAAACATAAAGACCAACCAATAAACTCTGACTTACTAAGATGTGATGTTTTACAGGGGAGCAGGTATTTCAAAGAGTATACCATCATGCCTCCAATGAAAAACTGTCCATCACACCAGCGTCCGTCTCTCCCAGAGGATCTCTGGAGCAGCTCATGGCAGAAGAACCGGACAGACGGAGGAGGAAAGCTCCCGGGCACTGGTGGATGGTTGACGACGTCTGTGAGGACGTGGAGAGCGTCTCCTCGCAGCAGAAGCCCAAAAAACATCAGGAAAGAAAAAAGCAGAGCCGATCTCCTCGACTCGGGACTCCCAAAAAAGGCAACGTGGCCGTATCATCAAAAGCACCAGGGGGAGCTCCCGTGCCTCTTTTAAAACTGACACCATTCTCGGCTCCGAAGACTGTGAAACGCTCTCTGGCCACGTTTAAAGACATTTTCACGTCGGTCACAGAGACCCCGACTGTGGTCAGCAGGAGAGAAGCAGGTCAGAGGAACAGACGTAAAGTCGCCGCTCGTCCTGCTGAGGAAGTCACTGCTACTGACTGTCCAATATCCAGTAAGACTGATGGAGGTGTTCTCAGTATGGATGCTGTTGAACCCAGGAACACAGAGATCAGCCCTCCCAACCACGAGATCCCACAGGACAGCAAGTTTCAGTCAGAGGACAGGTAAGGACGAGTCTAAATGTCGTTACTCTTGTCTGTATAAGTTGCTTTTATCATTTTTAATGAATCTATTTTTTGGCAGGATAAAAACCCTCAGAAGTGGTCCGTCCTCCATGATTGAGCTTGAAGAGGAGGATGAGGAGGATGAGGAGGATGAAGACTTGGGTATGTTTTTAAACATTAAAGACATTAATATATACATATTCTAGGGGGGGGGCGATATGGAGAAAATCAAATATGATATTCTTGACCAAATACCTCGATATTGATATTGCGACAATATTGTAGGGTTGACCATTGGTGGTTTTACAAAATATTTACACAATGAGATTTTTGATAAATAATCATCAGTAAAGTGGATATAATGACTAAAGGCGAATAACAGAACAGTCTGGTAAGTTCAGAAAATGACATCACTTTACTGTAACGCAGCCTTTAAAACCAGGAAAAGACAACACTTATGCCATATGACGATATCCAAAATCAAAGACGATATCTAGTCTCATATCGCAATGTCGATATAATATCAATATATTGCCCAGCCTTAACATATACTTTGTAATTCAATCAGATTTAGTATATATTTACTTCAGTAACCTCTTTATTTTGAGTGTTTTCCCAAACATTTTCTTGTTTAGATTTGATAATTTAACAACATTTTTTAAAGTGTACAAGTAATGTATACAACTCTTAAACACCACTCCTCATCCCCCTGAAAATATACATTTTAAAATGACAATTATTGCTAATAAGGAATGAATAATAATCATTAACATACTACATACTTCTATTGATCAAGAATAAGAATGCAAGTGGTGATACTTGTCCAATTTTCAGGCTTCAACGCTGGCTTTTCATCTCACTTTTTATCAAATCAAAATATCCACCACAGTATGAGAACACACACATTTAAATAGTTGTTAAATCTACAGGAAAAGGCACCATAATCAACGAGGTTTGAAGAGGCGGTTTTCAAACCGCAGTGGCTGTAAGGATGTTGCTCAGTGTTGTTTTGGACAGTCTGTTAAAATGAACAAACTGCATGTACACACTGGACTACATACATCAAATTTCAAATCAAACTTTATTTATGCGTGTAGTCATAGAGTCAAGATAAGAAGGTATTACAATAAAAGGGGAATAAGATAAGAATGTATTATTATTATTAAAAATGATAATGATAATGATATGATACTGATTCCAAAATAAAAGTTTGACCCTTTAACCACACACACATGACTATTGAGATGTGTAACTCCAACTCAAAAACATTGTTGTGACTCACCAGTGGGAACAGCAGAAGCCTAAATATAATGTGTCATCGTTGACAGAGGGGAGAGAAAGTACCAGTGTGAGCTCAGTCTTGAATAGATTAAATGAACATGTCACATGTTCTGTGGGCAGCCAGACTGCAGTATTTACACTGAGCTCTTTCACCTTCTGTGGTGAATTAGCTGAGCCTTTGGCCTCTGGATATGTATCTGATGTCACAGTTCAAACAGCCCCATCTGGTGGTTTCACTGCTGACCTTTTTCATTGTTAGCCATCCCTTTTTTTTAAATGATTAACATCTACTATTATCTTTACTTTGTTCCAGTTCTGATGCCACCCAGAGGCCGCGCTGCTCTCTCTGTATCCGATCTGTGTGCTCCTCCTCTCAGACCGCTGGTCCTACAGACGAAGGATAAGGCCAACCTGACGGACTGGTTTAAGAGCCTCTGGTCCAACCCTGTCGACAGTAAGAACATATTATGTCTCTTTTAAATTATTTATGATTATTATGTATATTATAATTTGACACAAAAATGGTCCTCCAGAGTCCAACATCAGAACTGCGTCCATAGCAACGGTCTGCTATAAAGAAATAACAGACCGTAGAACGCTGTGATTGACCAATGTATTGTATGTAAGAACAGTATATGCATGCATACATGTCAGTTTACAGTATATATTCAGTATATACAGCAGCCTAGATTTATATTCGAGTGATCTGTACATGTATACACAAAAAAACAGTGTATATTTAAATGATAAAATATCAATATACATTGTTTCATCAATTTATAAGATTTATAAGTGTTTTATCTGTAATGCAGACAACTAGTTGTAATCAAGTATTATCATCGTTATGAAAGGGTATAAAACATAAGTAGTAGTTATTGGCCAGACCGGTCATTGACTCATTTCTACTGTTCAACATGGTTGCAGAAGGTGCTGAGGTCACTCCAGACCAGTTTGACTGGTACTTCTATCAAGGCCGAGCTATTGGCTTCCAGGTGGACCTGAACGGAGGCTCCTTCTGTAACGGGAAGATCCTGCTGGGCTCCTACATGAAGAAGCCTCTGTGGGTGGATCACAGCGCCACAACAGTCAGTACACAGTTCTCATAAGACTTCATGTCTTTTATATCACCTTATTGTCTCCCTCTCTGTCCTCTTGAGATCTTGAAAGTGTTTTTATTATTAATAGTTTCTCTCATTGTTGTGTTTTTAAAGGTTTTTAACTTATTAACAAGCTCTGTGAGCGTGACCATCGACAGCAAGGAATCCCGCGTCCACCCCGGACAATCCTTCATGGTGCCATGTGGTAAGAATATTATATCAAAATAATATTAAAGGTCCCATATTGTAAAAAGTGAGATTTTCATTTAAGTGATATATAAATACTGAGAAAGTATCAAAATGCTCAATCCATGGAGAAATACACACAGCCCGTATTCAGAAACTGTGCGTTTGAAACAAGCCGTCAGGATTTCTGTCCGTTTGTGATGTCACAAATCTACAATATTTAGACAATTACACAGTTTTAAACGTAAACATTCTAAATGTGTCCGAGTTTATTTCCTGTTGCAGTGTATGTGAATGACATCAGCTTACAGGAAGTAAACATGGACCCAAGCTGTTGCCTAGCAACGCAATTCTGTTGCCATTCCGTTGAAATGCGCTAAAACGGAGCGTTTCAGACAGAGGGTAAAAACAGGCCTATTCAGGCAGATAGTATGAGGAAAATATGTGGTTTTTGAACATTAAAGCAGGTAAACATGTTCTAGTAGAAACCCAAAATACAAGTGTGAACCTGAAAAATGTGCATGATATGTCTTCTTTAAAATGTTTAATTGTATTTTAGTGAATTGTTTCTTCAGATGTGTCCACGTATCCTTTTTAGTGGTAATTTTACAGATCTGATATGTACACCTATGAAAGTGAAGTGTTTTACTGATGTTACTGTTCTGCTCACACAGGACACGCTTACAGCCTCCAGAACGTCACTGCTCAGCCTGCAGTTCTGTACTTCACCAGGATGTTAGCAGAAAGTTCAGATTGATGTGGTCAGCCACATGTTTCTAAGAAACGACCCTGAATATGTACAATTTTTTTTTTAAAAAGACTGGGCATGTGTTTCATTATTTTTGTATTTAAATTGACTAACTTTCTGTATTGAAATATAAGCTGTAAATGGAAAAAAAACAACACTTTTGGTTAGTTTTTAATGAGCTGATTTGATCCGTAGCTGTGATTGATAAGATTCTGTTAAAACAAATAAAAATAATTTGTAAATAAGGTTTTGTGCTTGTTGTTAATTAAGTTTTATTTGGCCATTTCCTACTATTGTGTATGTGTTGTTTCCAGCCTCTGAGGGGCAGTGTGCAGCTGTAGTCCAACGCTCTACCAAACCACAATATGCAACACCAAGAACTCAACTACAACAATGTGGTAATAAAGAGGATGTATTCTGATTCTTAATAAGGTGTAGTAGTATTCAGGTCACTGAACATTTCTATTTGCCACTTCTGACTACACTATCATGTAACCTTACTCCATAACTATTTTTAACTTAGGAATCACTTTTTAAAAATAATATTTAATAAAAGGAACACCTATCTGTTAGGGTGGCAGGTGACCTGCAATTTCGACCTACTTTTTAACCTAATATTTACCCTGTATTTGGCAGGTAATTTAATTCCCTGGTAGTACTACAGTGTAAAAAAACTCAAATTTGATTATATAATTCTATGTGATTATAATGATTTTTACTGATGCATTAATGTGTAAGCAGCATTTTAATGGTGTAGATGTTTTTTTTTTTTATCAATTCTTTATTGCAAATATAGTACACATACAAACAAAACACATGCATAAAAAGGAGTCATTAATACAGACAAACTATGGCAGAGCCAGGGGGAATCTTTTAGATAAAGACATTAAACAAAAAGCACAAATAAATTGTTTTCGCAGCTTTCTTATTTTGGGGGTCTGGCTCCTAATTAACAATTAAGAGCAGCTTGGTGCATTTGCCCTCTTGGCCAATCAGGGTGTGACTACACCTTTTCTTTAGGGCTGAAGAGAGGTGAGGAACAGCACACCCAGGTCATTCTGATCCATCCTCAACGTATGCAGAACGCACTTCAGATTCAGCCAGAAACTCTGGTTTTTAGGCCCCTTTTGAGACTTCTTTGCTGTCCTAACCTTTCTGTTTTTTTTAGTTTAGTTTTAGAGATATTCCAGAACCTCCAAAGACAGTTTCCTAATCAAAACAGAGATTGCAGCCCACCAGCTACCTCAATAGGTTTTATTTATATATTCATCCACAAGAATCATTGTGTTTTTAAAGAACCCTCTGGGATTTTCAAAGATCACCGCTTAATTATGTTTCAGAGAAACCTATGGTTACCTCTGCTCTGTGACCTGAATGTATGCTTATAAAGGAGAGGCACAAACTGGGGCTTGTGGTGAAGGTACAGTAGACGTCCCTGGTGGTTAGCACATAACCGATATGATAATGTTAATCTATGGTTAACAGGCCCAGGCCACGGCTCAGAAACACTGACATTCTGACACATATCCTCTGGTTTGTATAAAGTCATACCCCCTGTTATGTCATGAGACATTTACTGACCTATTCATGAAGGCTGAATTATGTTATGTATGTGAATCTCTATACCACTGAATAGTTTAAGATACACTGATACCAACATGTTTCTTAAACCTTGGGATTGCTGTCTGATATTTGAATACGCCTCGACCCATTACACAGTCATTTAGCTGTTACAGGCTACGTGATTATTGTGTAATGATGGTTCTTTTATTCAAAATGTTCAGTCTGTTTCTGCAGGCTATAAAATGTCCATCACCAGTGCAGACACCCTGAAAGAGCCACTCAAATTAAACTATTCAACAACCCTGACTTGAACCAAAGGAGAAGAGTGTCCTCACCACAGCCGGCCAGTTGGATAATTTATCACTTTTGAATGTCTAGTTTTAGCTGTGCCTGGTGCCCCGGCGCTCTGACTCGCCTCTGGGCAGAAGAAGTGGATGCTGCTTCCAGTATACACTGGGACGGCCTCCCAGGTCTTTAATTATAAACCATGTCTGTGACCAAATGTGCTGCCTGTAACATCTGTGCAGTGAAATGACCTGATACATCTTCGACTGTGTGTTCATGTGAAAGAAACGGAGGGGGAGCGGATTGTTTGTGGAAGATTTCGTGTTCAGAATTAATTTGATTTAAAGATGAAGGTGTTTGATTGTTTGGTTTGATACCAGAGACATGCCACCTGGGGAGTGAGTAATCTGTGCCTTTTTACTGTAGCAGGACTGTAAAGGTTACAGCATCCTGATCAGGGAAGCCCTCAGTTCAGGTGAGACAAAAAGAAACATGAAGACAATGAATAAATAAATTATTACACTCAAAGGACCAGTGTGTAGGATGTAGTAGCATCTAGTGGTGAGGTTGCAGATTGCAACCGACTGAATACAACGATTCTTAGTTTCAGGTGATTATACACTAAATACTGTGTATTTGTGTGTTTGCTGCCTTAAAGGTGTTTAAGATCTGGCGGATCTAGTGGTGAGGTGTAGGAGAACTACGGTGACTGACTGCAAAAACGTTGAGAATATTTAAAAATAGGGAGGACTTCAAAACCAAAGCGGGGGGTCTGGGGGTCCTCTCCCCAAATATTTCAGTTTCAGAGACTTTGTTTCCTGCATTCTGGTGACTTTAAAACAATGAAATAACTAAATAATAAGTGCGCTGCAACAGCATTTTTATGTTAAACTTTTAATTTTACCTTTAATTCTCTGGAAAGAAAACTGAATAATTCGCCCCTCTGGCGTAAACTTGGCGTGTGAATCTCTAACATAAACTAATATTTATCAGTTTTTATTCATTTTTTTTTGCCTCTGCTTGAGTATTTCCTTCAGTTAGCTCTCTCCATCTCTCACTCACTGAAGGTCCTTTCAGACACAACGTGACAGTGCCAGAAACGGGTTAAGTGTGAAAATTTTCCATAAATCAGAAGAAATACGTGATAATTGTGATTATGTTCTGCATGTAGATATAAACGGCTCATTCCAAGCCAACGAAAACAGAACGATTCTTATTTTCAGATGATTATACACCAAGAAAACATACTCACCATTTCTGCTAATAGATCCCCTTAAATCTTACACACTGTTCCTTTAACTTGAGGTCAAATGCAGAATGCCATCCTCCTTGGATTAGTTTGTTTAAGTGGTGAGACAGCCACTGAATAATGTATTCATGAGACTCTGCTTCATGGAGCTTAATCTCAGCCCTTGCCAACAAAATGCACTTTCTCACTCACATCTCTTTCCCTTAATGCATCTGATTTAAGTGAATTTGACACAGTAATGACTCATTTAACCACCAGAGCGACCACGCTTAGAAGCTTTATTACAGATGACAATTTGTGACAGTGACAATAGAGTTATTGTTTTAATCTCCAGAGATATCACGCTTGAAATAAGAACACAGAGCAGTGAGTAAAGTGCTCTGTTATTATGGTGGTAGCTGGAGTGTGCATGTTTTTGATTAATTTCAACACTGATTTTTCAGGGCAGCAATATAAGCCTCTTTAACTCAGCAAATATTTACATTTCTGAATAACATATCGGACTCACTGCATTGTAAGCCTGAAGAAACAGGAAGAAACAATGTCACACTGAAACCTGGCAGCCGCTGAACACATTCAATAATCAGAGCATATTAATTACACACTATTTACCTTTGCATGCCACAAATTCATTTGTCCACACAAAAGCTATACAAGTTTTCTGTGATTAGTCTGAGTCTCAGTTCTTGGAACCGACTTCAAGCATTGAGTATGATTTCCTTCCTTTGTTCGAGTTGGCTCTGAACATTTTGTTTTGGGTCCAACAGGCACAAGAGTGAAAAATAAACCAACGTAAAGTGACGGTGTTGCTCCATGAATCATCCTCTTAACAATCTAGGAATTCTTTTAGGTTTTGGCAAATAACAGGAAATTTAATATTTATTTCAACATTTTTCCAAAAAGACACAATTGATATAATAGGAACATTGAAGGCATTTGTGCAACAAATATGCATCCTTGATTAAACAGCAGGGTAAACTCTACTGTTGCTCTACATCCTGGTTACACCCTTGTTGACAGCCAACAGAAGATACTAACACACAACAGGACTTTTGAATAAATCTCTGCACTGCTAGTGAGGATTTCATTGATAAATTATCCACATTATACTGAAGGGTTCATTCTTGTAAACAGGCTCAAGTGATTAAGGCAATACGATGTATACACATCCATTGTGCAATGTAGAAATATGCAGAGGAAAGACGTGTTGTAATATTGTTTATATGAGTTTGTTTAGCATTGGACCGGGGAAATCTGCACATCCTTTTGGTTATGTGTTGCATCTGTTGAGACCTAGAACATAGGGTCATGTTTGGAGCAAGCTGTTGAGTCTCAACAAGAAGAGACGAAGCATGGTGCCCACTTGATAACCCCAATTCTCACTCACCCTGAGAGGTAGCACAGGTCTTGGGCAACCATGCAAACTGCTCCGGGGTCCCAGCAGGGTAACTGTGTGGCAAGAACTTTGTCTTATAGTATCAAAATCTAGTTTAAATACCTTTAAAATTTCAAAAATACAGTATTATTTATTCTTATTTATTTCTTCGTTATTCTTAAGCAAATTTTTGTGTAATCTTATTATCACAAACTAACTCACAGTGAGAGTCTTTTGCATGGTGGCATATCATTCTGTAAAAGTCCTTTTATATGAGTGCTATATGGGCTTAGACTGTTTATAAGAAGTGGACGTAGTCACCATGATGTTGGTTTGTGGACTGCTGTTTTGAAGCCTCGAGTTCGACATTTTGTTTTTTAGCAACCAGAAGTGACTCAAGAGGGTGGAGCTACGTACAACGCTGAATAAGACATTTTGATAATGTTATAATTAACTTTCATGAACTGAAAACACACTGTGAAAGGGTTAAAACACAAACAACTCCCAGACTGGACGCCGTAGTAGCAACCTGTCAATCACAAGGTAGCCCCGCCCTAAAGCATCCCCTGCTTTATGGTCTATCTGCCTCTAAATGGGACCATAATTTACTAAATGAACATCATGCTGTATTGAAGAAGACTTGAAACTAGCGATTGAGACCATAAACTCATGTTTACAATGTTTACTGAGGTAATAAATCAAGTGAGCAGTAGGCTCATTTTCTCATAGACTTCTATACAATCAGACTTCTTTTAGCAACCAGAGGAGTCGCCCCATGCTGGCTGTTAGAAAGAATGCAAGTTTAAGGCACTTCAGCATTGGCTTCACTTCTCAGATCCTGTAGTTGCTCTCTGTATATGAGCTAAATATGAGAGAAATATGTGATTGGACGAGGTTGTGAGAAGATGGGACGACTATATTTGAAAAACAGTCCTGTAGGTTCAAAAATAGCGACAATGAAAACAGTTATACTTGTGAATTTTGAACAGTCACGTGGTTACCTTCAGTTGAGTCCATGAGCTCTTATTTGACTTCACCAAACACAATATAGCCAATAGACAATAAACTGGGTGTTAAAATGAAGATTTGTGTGCAGAATCAGATGCTTTGACTTCTTTTCATTTACAGTTTCTTTTCCTCCGGCACCTTCTTGACTCGTGGTCGCATGCAGTAGCTCTCAAAAATGTTTACTTGTCTAAAAAATAACCAATGAATTGAATTATTAAAAGAGTGAAAAGGAAGGGAACTAATTCTTTGAGCAGATTTTGCTGTTAGCCTAATGAAAAATTATGAGAATTCAACTCCAGGATATGCTGTCGAAATTTAAACGTCACGTCTATCAGTATTAACCTATTACTCTCTCTATGGAAAGATCATCATGATTCAATAATCTCTCCCTTAACCATTTAAATCTTAAATTGACTTTTCACCTCGATGACCTCTACCTGTCTCACACCTCAGCACCCAGTCTCATCACAATCTCAAGCATTAATTGAGTCCCGATCCTCTGATCCTCGGGTGCACTTATGATTACACAGAGGAAGGAAAAACACACAGGGGTTGATTTATGTCGGACCTGTTTCTCTTGAGAATGAAGGAAAATGAATTGTACGAGGTACAGTAGAGCACATGTTCAGGGTTACAGTCGGATGAGGCTTCTGGGAGGAAAGACGGCATTTGAATCTAAAATTCCAATTATCTTCTGACAGCTGCTTAAACCTAGCATGCTCCTTTGCCAGCTTAATAGGCTTGTTAAGAATTATCGCATGAAAAGGAAATCAATGGACTGCCTGTGGGCTTCCCGGGCTCTGAGATATAACGCTAGAGGAGGGGGAAGTATAAATATAGATACTGTACTCAAGCGAGGATTTTTCTATCACTCTCTAATAAAAGGTTTCCGTTTTCCTGCATATCATACATTAATAAATGAAGAGATAAAATACATATTAATATAATAAAATTAAGAACAATTAATGTTCAATATAACATATTAAATATAAATAAAAAAAACAAAATCTAAATAGCAGATAAATATGTAAAAATAAGTAAAAAAAAATAATAATAAATTAAAAATAGAATAATAGATGTAAAAAATATGAAATAATGAATCCAAGTACCCTAAACACTAAAAAAATGACACCCAATCTAAATTTCATATTAGATTACAAGAAAACACATTTTGTTTAATTAAGTTTCTGTTCAATTATACTTTCTGATATTTTATTTCCCTCCATGAAGGTCTAAATTCTGTTTCAAAGCTTTTCTCCGTGCTGCTGGGAACAAAATCCTGGTGCAAAAATACCAACAACTTTATTTTAAAAGTAGTCAAATCTAAAGCTTCTACTAGAGTCAGATAATAAAATACCCATCATGTGTAACGTTTTTAACTGTATGCAAGTGAATAGAGAGGTCGAAACCTTTAGCAAAAGTGATGGATAAATGGTTGAAATAGATAGCTAGGTGAAATAGCTAAAAGTAATGGATAAGCTGGAGACTTTTCATTAATAATCCTTTAATTACTGTAACACAGTGGTAGAGGAAGAACCCAGATATTTTACTTAAAGGTACTATATGTAACTTTCAGAAGATCCTTGTTATTAACGACACCTGTGGCCGTTAAGTGAACTGCAGTCAGCGTCCTGACGTCTCTCAACATAGTCCATTAATTCCTGATAATGGACAGCTCGTTGGGCATTATCCCTTCCATAACGTTCTGTAATGTACCTATATTTTATTTGGACCATTGGCTCCATGATACTAACTTGCAGCTAGCAAATTACTTTATCAGCTACTGTTATGAAGCAACCAAGCAGATCTATGCTGCATAGCTACTGTGAGTTATAGCAAGCTGGCCAACCATAGCTTAAGCACTCAAGACAATATTTTATCTGCATGTATTTGGTGCTTTAGGAGAGCTGAAGAGAGGCGAGGCACTCGGGAGCGTGGATAAACGTCATACTCAAAACAGTCCCGAGTCCTTTACATAGAAATCAGTCCACAGGCTGTTATAGGCAACCGAGAAAGTCGGGGAAGGTCTCCGTTTTTAAGTTACGTTACAATCCGTACACACATTGGCAATATAAAGCGATTAAAACACGTAAATTGTTACATATAGTACCTTTAAATGTGCAATGTGTGAGGTTGCAGATTTTAACCAACTGAAGCCTCTCCCGTGTGCCAAGCGTGTAGAAGAACTACGGTGGCCGACACGAAAACGCCAACGCCCTCTGAAGAGCTGTTGTAAGAGTAGCGTAGGTCATTTGGAGCAGAGCCTGTGCGTAGAGTGTGCGTGGGAAGTGAGTGGTGAAGCAAGAGAGAGAGAGCGGTGGCAACGGGAGCGAGTAACGTTATCGACTCCGGCCCATGCAGGAACAGTTAACAGTGTTTGGTTTCTCTGTTCTGGGTTACCGTAGAAACATAGCGGACTCTGTGAAGACGGGACCCGCTCCGTATGTAGATATAAACGGACCCTGTTGGAAAACATGCAAACTATTTGAAAACAGAATTCTGCTTAACATAATATGATTTCTCCTGTTGCTAATCAAATCTGTCATCAACAACAATGTCATGGTAAATATGTCATTTTCAAAATAACACATATGTTGACGGTGTTGATTTTACTTGCCTGTCAGTGTCCTTCACTGTGACACATCCACGTAATGACACATGGATGGAACATTTTCCATGCTGTCTCATTTTCTTGAAAATAGGTTGTTGATTTCCAATAGCTCTCCATCAGCAGTGGCAGCAGCTTACATGTTGTATTTTCCCCACTCCCCTTCCAATCAGATGTTGTTGTCTTTCTGGTGGTGTCACTGTGGCCGACCACAAGCACAAACTTTATTTCTCTCTACTTTTTTTTGTGGGTGCCGAGAGGAAAAAGTCTCTGAAAAAAGTCGTTAATGCCAGATTTGAGAGAGAGGCAGATTTAGAGCTTTAGTCACAGAGAGATGGAAGAGAAACAGATTAATTGTTTTTTCTGCTACAGCTGTTCTCAACCATGTGCTACTGATATCCATGGGATCAGTCCAACCTATAAAACACAGCTGATTGGGTGTCTAATGGTTTAGAAGAAGACTAAGTCTGGAGTGTCTATTTCCTAAATTTAAACTAATCAAAGTGGCATGTAGCCTCAGAGCGTTACTGCGTGTCTCTCACTCACGTTCAATGCTCCTCTTCCTCTTCGCTACCAACGATCCAGTAAAGCAGAAATACCCCAAAGTCACCTTTTAAAAAGTTAAAGGTTTCTCTTTGTTCTTTTTTTTTGTTTGTATTTTGTTTGTTTGTAATACTCTTCAATCCATTAACAACCACACATTTCCCCCCCATTCAGTTAGACCTGTTATTAAAGGTAATGATTGATGACAGAAGCATTGAAGATTTATAAACTGTTGTTGCTACTTAAGAGATACCGTTCCCAAAAACTGTCTCCAATTTATCACTGAAAATGTGAATGTGAAACAGGCTTTGATGTCTTGCTAAAGTGACATCACACATTATTAAATCTAAAAGCTGCAATAAAGGCTCATGGCTTCAAAAATATTATATATCAGAGGTTTATTACAGTGTGAGGTGGGCCTCTCCTCCAAACTGTTTCAGGGAAGGCTCAGTGAAATGGAAGTGAAACAATATTATATTAGTTATGACTAAGGCTGTGAATCGATTAAAATAATTAATCGTGATTAATCGAATGATTGTCTATGATTTTTTATCTGTTCAGAATGTACCTAAAAGGGATATTTGTCAAGTATTTAATACTCTTATCAACATGGGAGTGGACAAATATGCTGCTTTATGCAAATGTATGTATATATTTATTATTGGAGATCAAATAACAACACAAAACAATGACATATATTGTCCAGAAACCCTCACAGGTACTGCATTTATCATAAAACAATATGCTCAATTCATAACAAACTGCAGCCCAACAGGCAGCAACAGCTGTCAGTGTGTCAGTGTGCTGACTTGACTATGACTTGCCCCAAACTGCATGTGATTATCATAAAGTGGGCATGTCTGTAAAGGGGAGACTCTTGGGTACCCATAGAACCCATTTACATTCACATATCTGGAGATCAGAGGTCAAGGGACCCCTTTGAATATGGCCATGACTGTTTTTCCTCTGTAAAATTTAGTGTAACTTCGTAGCGTTATTTAGCCTCCTTCGCGATGAGCTAGTATGACATGGTTGATACAAATGGATTCCTTAGGTTTATATATCTATCCATCCATCCACCCATCCATCTATCTATCAGTTTATTTTTAACTCTACTGGTCCGTATCATCCTGTCACAAACACATCTCGGTGAAGTTCCTTCTTTTCATGCGTGTTGACTTGCGAGCTGACACCCTCATTGCACTGTGATTTAGTGAATAATCATGTTAGCAGTGTGCATCATCCACCATGTGAAGCAGGGTCCCTCCTCCTGCATCCCACAATTTTTCTTTCACTGAGATGTCACAGGCCTGAAAAAATATCATCAGTAAGACCACAGAGGGAATCACAAAGTAGATTGGCGCAGGGTGAGGTACTGGCTCGGACACGTTGGGCTATAAATCCAGAAATACAATCTGTCGTGCTGTAGAGCTCTTCATTTTCAAAATCTAAGTCCAGTATAAGCTGCCAATGGCTATTTTTCTGTCTCTCTCTCATACTAATAATCTCAAGAATTGCACATGAAGGTCAAAAACTGATACTGGAGAGAGAGATGTACTGTTTCTGAGCTCGATTCGTCCACAGAATGAAAAGCCTTTCAGTTCCTATTTATGCAAAAGAAAAGTTGCCATGGACAAACGGTTCACCTCTCAATTATCAGTGCTTTTCAATCCCATCCAAGGTTAAACACAATTCAGTTTAATTACGTTTCTCAAACTCTGAAGGCCGCCGCTCACCACTCAGTTGACGTTGACTTCCTTTCAAATAAATACAGGAATACATAAGGCTGACTATTTCTTATTGTCCACAAATCAAAAGACCAAAACCAACAATGAACTGATTTTACTAACTAAAGTATTGTGTGTGTAGTCAAAGCCTGATGTAGTGTATTCTTCTGTGCCATTGTTGCCCAAAAACTATTATTAAAAACACAATCAGTGAATGTTATGTCATTAATAACATCGACACTAATCATGACCTTTCTCTAACTTTCAGTTTTTAGGTGCCCAATCATAATATCTTTAACATATAACTTTAACCGTATAGTTGACATGCGCTGATATTGTAGATGTCATGCTGTGCGTTCCAATACCCATACTACTATTTAGTATGCCAGAAAAAGATTTAGTATGTCCCAATACATTAAATACAATATGCCAAAAATACCAATCTTTCCGTTCTTACCTTTCACGATAAAAGCCCTAGATGTATAATATTAAAGTGTTGTTGTCTTTTCATGAAATTTGTTGACAGTAAGAAAATATATATTATCACCTTCCCTTAATCAAATATTCACATTTGTTTTGTGACTTTTTGAGTATTTTTTTTCCCCAGTCCCTCACCTCCCACCTGTGTTTCTAGACAAGATGTTCACGGTGGGAAACTGAGGACGGGACAGTCACGGTTCTGGTTTATTTCTGGCTACAATCAAAGTCGGGCAGCTGGCGCCCTGTGGAGGGATTTCGTGTCAGGAGGCTCGTCAGTGGCTCCTGAAAGAGGACTGCCCACTCACTCTGTCGCACTCATAAAGCCACCAATTAGTGTAAAAGCTCTGTGGATCTTCCCTCTTTCACCTTGTGAATGTGATATTTGAGGATATAATGGTGTTGAAAAGCAGCCAGTAGCCTCTGAAATCCATCTCACGGCGGAGTGAATTAATGTACGGCAGATGCTGAGTCAGCCCTCTCAGGTATCTCCTGATTCAAGAGCCTGCGTTAATTCATTTTATAAAGATTTGTGTTGTTAAAGGGCAAGATGTCTATCCCCTTCTGCTTTTAATGGTTTAGGAAGGACACACACAAGTTTGAGAGAAACAATAAATATACATTTAAAACACACCTTTGGATGTGCACACGCTGTTCTCTATCATCAATCTATGTTAGTACATTCAGTTATTTTATGATGTAGTGTTTCAATATACTCCCACTTTCTCTCAGCCAGCCTTTATTGTAGGGATCTCCTTTATCGACAACCTCTAATGAAGGACGTCGACTTGTAAACAGACGAGACCCCTGTTTGTTTTTACACTTCAGAGTCACCACCACAGGAGATATGCATGTTTCTGTGCATTTTGATCCTGATATGAGGGACTGGCAGTAGTACCTGACTTTAACTGTTGATATTTACTCACTTTTTCAGTGCTTTCAGTGCACACATTTGGGTATCTGGAGTGCCTACCAGCCCACAAACTGTGAAATAAGCTGTTCTCATACACCGTTCGTAGCTATCTACGAAATGTAAATGCACTGTAATTCGTATATATCCCACGAAATCAATTCATATGTAATCCACGTGTTGTGAACCAGGAAGTATAAAGAGCAACAAATGCCACATAGGGAGGAGGTTGAGGTTGATGTATAAAGACAACTGGATACAGCGTTGGAGGCTCCCGTTCATTCCTATGAGAGTTGCTCAGTGGCCGTGAAGCCAAAATGGCTCGACTGCCGAGTGATAAAGTACCCGGATCATCCGGCGATCTTTCGCATCCATTGGGCCCATAGAGCAGGCACAGTAGCGTTTACTTTAACTCCGCCTCCCAGCCCTCGGCAGGAGACCGGTGTTCGTGTCCTGTGTGGAACCAGAAGTCAACGATAATTCATATAACTTCCGTACTTAAGTTACACCACGTCCAGTGCAGCGTAACCACTTCCTTTTTGTGGGCTGCCTCGATCAGAAAATGTTATTTTAACCCAAACCGTGATCTTTTCCTAAACCTAACCAAGTAGTTTTTGTCACGTAACTTCCGTACTTAAGTCACGCCACTTCCAGTATGGAGTAACCACTTGATCAGAAAACATGTGATCCAACAAGCCAGTCAGATTTGGCTCCCCTTCCTATGTCACATGCAGGCTCATTAGAATATATCTTCCCCCATCTGAGTATCTCAACCCACAGCTTAAGAACCACCTTTGCAAAAGTACTCCATATTTTTCTCGCAAGCCAATCAGAGCAAACTGGGCTTTTTCGGGAGGGGGTCTTAAAGAGACCGGCGCTAAAACGGAGCGTTTCAGACAGAGGGTGAATACAGGTATATTCAGACAGACAGGAGGAGAAAAATAATGTGTTTTTTGACCATTAAAGCATGTAAACATGTTCTAGTAGAAACCCAAAATACGTGTATGAACCTGGAAATGAGCACGATATGTCCCCTTTAATAATGGGAAGCAGACCACAAAAGAGCAAATTGCCAATTGCTGCTTATTAACCTTTTCTTTTTTTTTTCGTAAATTGAGGTTTACTACAAATACTCGTGTTATCGGTTCTGCTGCCTGTGTAGTGGGCAGTTTTTCCTATAAGAGTCGAGGGAACAGTTCCAGATAGTTCGGCAGGAAATTGTATTGTTTGTGTGAAATGTCCAAAATGAGACTTCACTGATCAACAGCAGCTGGATGCATCGTTTCCTGGTAAAAGTCATCAGCATTCAAGTCACAACATAGTATTTTGCGGCGGGCAAAATTCACCTCAAATGTATGTGTGTTTACTGCTTTAGAAGATTATTCAATTTTCTTATAATATAGTTCCTTAAGTGACCTGCTGTGATGTCGTGTGTGTGCCGTACGTAAAGGGTACATGACTCTCTTAGCAGTAATTGTATGGGAGGTTTCTCCTCTGGGTGCTCTAACAGGAGTAATGAGCCTGTGGTGGTACTGTGAAGCACAGCTCAAGGTAAATGTACAAAACTGTGCAATTTGTTGTATTATAGGAAGTCATTGCTGTGGCTGAAGCTGCCAGCTGATGTTCGGCACTTAAGTTAATTTTTATATGAAATAACATACTGTGGAATATGATTTTTGCTTTTCAAACATTTCTGCTTTTTGGCTTCAAGGCCAAAACCGGAAGGATATGAACCAAAAGTTCATCAGTTTTTGTGTAGCCAATTGTTGTGAATGTGTTTGTGGAAAGTGTTTTTTTGATCTGCCACCTCTATTGTTCACGTTCAGGTTTGGTTATATCATGGGCTTAGTTCCAAATCGCACAGCTGTCCTTACAAAGTACGTACTGTTGCATGCAGTATGCATACAAATGGGATTGTGGGTCAGAATAGCCAGAAAAGCATGCTGGGTTTCATACTGTAACATGTGACCGGATGTAGTAGGACATCCTGGTATTTTTGGCATACTGTATTGGGACATACTAAATCTTAGTAGTATGGGTATTGGGATGCACAGATGGTCCTGGGAATTTTCATAGTCTTTTTCCTGTTTTATTTTGTAAGTTCACTTTCCCCATGTTTCCGATTTTGCTTCCTGCCTTTGTGTGATTTCCCGCCTCTGTGATTGGCTGCCCCGCCCTTATGAGTTTCACCTGTTCCTCATCATCGCTGCCGTACCCCGTCCCTCGTTATCAACCTGATCACCCTTTCCTTGTGCATTTAGTCTCTGTGCTCCCTTTGTCTTTCGTCAGTTCTTCTTCGTTGCTTTCTTTGCTACAAGCTGCCACGAACTCCACCGTCAAAGTCAGACACTTTGTACTGTTTGTGCCTTTGCTTCTGACAGACGTTATTCACACAGAGACAAGAGGCTACTTTATTTAATCATAGGTTGTTTTAAGCATTTGAACACACAACCAATGCTGTCGCTTTTCTGGTGAGTCCCTTTTCTATACAACTTCTATAATAAACATACTCCATTTTCTATTTTTATACTCTATCCGTTATATGATTAAACAGCTATCCTTAGGTTAAGCAAGTTAAATATTGAATGCAGCCTGTTTGCATAGCGTGCAATAAGAACGCCGTTACGTTGCGTTACGTTGCGTTGCGTTGCGTTGCGTTGCGTTGCGTTGCGTTGCGTTGCGTTGCGTTGCGTTGCCTTACCTTACGTTACCTTACGTTACATTACCTTATGTTACGTTACGTTACGTTACGTTACCTTATGTTACGTTACCTTATGTTACGTTACCTTATGTTACATTACGTTACGTTACGTCATGTTACGTTGTGTCATGTTATGTTATGTTATGTTATGTTATGTTACAATGTTTGTCACATGTTTTCCGTACTTATGTTACGTTGTTTCCATTAGTATTTTACTTAGTTGCATACTTATTTTAAGCCCAACCATGACATTTTCCC
This sequence comes from Sebastolobus alascanus, assembly GCA_916701645.2. NCBI lineage: Eukaryota > Metazoa > Chordata > Actinopteri > Perciformes > Sebastidae > Sebastolobus > Sebastolobus alascanus. The sequence goes on along the minus strand of CAKAOJ020000261.1, from coordinate 660,713 downwards.
TAAACCGTACTAAGAGGTTTTGTTGCCTAAACCTAACTTAGGACGTTACTGTAGTTTTGTTGCGTGGCGTACAAATGACACGCGAAAAGCCTAAAATGCGTCCTCATAACACGTGGACTGTTGTGTAATGTCGTGCTATTTATACGCCTTCCCGTGAGACTAGATTGATTGAATTTTGTATTTCCGGTTCAGTAGCAAGTTTTTTTAAACCCTGTAAACTTTCATCGAATGCAATCACCATTTACACCTTGTAGAGACTAGAATCAATGATGAGTGCGGTCCAGAGGCGGGGAGCTGTAAATTCAGTAAGTGCACATCTTCTAGTCTGACCACAATTGAAGTGACAGCTATAGCTCAAGCAATCTTCCAGCCCCTCAGGTTAAGCTTGGGGGGTAACTGATGGTGATGATGGGTGAAGAATGGTAGCCGTGTGCTAATTCAGCCGCCTGGTCCCTGACTGTCAATGTGCACAATGATAAAGTGTCTCCGTGTACTTTGGTAAACTGGATCCTGCTGGACACCTGTTGTGTAAGCAGGAGGCTGTAAAAAGTAATTTATTTCACTGTCTTCTCAGAGTTTTATATTCTGGTTGTGATGATAAACAGCAATTTCATGCAGAGCCGGCATCAAAGTTAATATTCCGTCTCACTCTGAATGCTCGGCCGTGTACTGTGAGGCGACAGCTTAAAAAAAAAGGAAGGACGGAGGAGAAGAGATAGTGTTGTAAAATAAAAAAATATATATGTGTGTCCACAAAACACACGGCATCATTGATATCCGGTGTGTAATCCTGGTCATGGTAAAGCAACGCTTTATATTCTGGTGCTGCTGTGGCGATGGAGCCTTTTGAAAGAGAACCAGACGGACGGACGGACACATCTGAATTTCAATTAAATTAATTTTGCTTCCAGAGGGTGAAAGTGAAAGGTCTGTTGGATTGAAAGCAATTAGAAGCTGTGCCTCAGTGGCATTTTAATCCAGTTTTATGCTCAGTAAAATAATTTAAAAAAAGTCCAATTGAAGATAATGAATAAATAGAGTGACGCATGCGGAGAGGAAAGACAAGAAACCAGCAGAGTGTTTGTCTGGACGTGGTCCAGGAGGATGTTTAAAAAAAAAAAAAAGCAGTCCGCTGTGTTCAGAGACTGTTCTCCGGCACCAAAACAATATTGATTGCTGATGTAATCCTATTGGTGTGAAGATGAAAGACCAGTATGTGTGATCACTGGGGATGCACAGTGAGGATACCGGTGTCAGAGAGCCACTGAAGCTTGACATTTACCAATAAAACTAGTTACATTCTTTATTTTAATGCTTTTACTTTACTTTATCTTAGTTTTCTTTACAAACTTGTCCCTAATCAAGAATGTTTTTTAAAAATATAGATTTTCTCTGCTGGAGTTCGACAGGTGAGGTGCTGTCGGAATAATTTAGAGGTGAATTTATTCTCTGGATCAGATGAACCCTTTAATCCAGTCTCTCTAATTAAGCTATCGTGCTGTCGACGTCTCAGTCAACAACCTTGCAGACACTAAATCAATACACTTGACTGACATGGCGAAACCATGGCATTATTAATTGTTATTCATGCAATTAGTTAACCTTTGCTTTCAGATGGAGCACACACATTTAAACTAGCACTCCAATATTGGCTCTTTTTGTGGTGTTTTGGAAAATCCAAATATTCGCCGGCTCCAGCTTCTCAAATGTGAAGATTTGCTGCTTTTCTTCGTCATATCTGATAGTTAACTGAATGTGTTCGGGGTTTTGGGGACTGTTACACGACATCACCTTGGACTTAACTACATTATAATGGGGATTTTATAGACAACACTATTAACTGACTAATCAAGAAACTAAGCGATAATGAAAATAACTGTTAGTCACAGCCATATAGGCCTGTTTGAAATACGAATCTCATATTTTCAAATGTTAAATATGACTGTTTTTTTTCCTCTCCAGCTGTCTTTGATCTAGCTGTGTGTAATTTATTACTTTTCTAAATTATATTTCATCTAGAGGATCTTGGAGTGGGGGGATTTGCAATGTTAAAACTGAAAATGTTAATAAATAGATTGTTAAAAAAAAAAGAAATATGACATTTTTATCATGTGATATCACGTGTGTTATTTTTGACATGTGAAATATCTATAAAAAAAAAGTCACATGCGGCAATAAAGTGAATAGATGTGTCTGCCACGTGTGTCTGTATGTGAAATAGTGTTTCACACGTGATTTCTTACATTTCACACGTCTGAAAAGTGCATGTTTCCTCTACGGTATAATGCAAATCATCACATATTAATGTTCGGAAATAACATTTTCTTAGACGTTACACTATATTATAATTTTCCACATGTAAACAGATGCTTCTCGTGTGCTAAATAACACGACAATAACATTTGTGATACACATAAATAACACGCTTTTTTTTGGCAGATTGAGTTATCAATTATATTAAACTTGATCATTGATGTAGTTTAAAACCAAATTATTTCATACAGCAAACAAATGAATGCTTCATGTGTAATTGTTGTTTTACAGAAAAGTTATTGACACTATCCATTTATTTATTGACCCTATCCATTTATTTATTGACCCTATCCATACATTTATTTATTGACCCTATCCATTTATTTATTGACCCTATCCATTTATTTATTGACCCTATCCATTTATTTATTGACACTATACATTTATTTATTGACACTATCCATTTTCCCTCTGCACAACGGCAATGGACGTAATGTTCATTAGTCACTATTGCAAGAAAAAGAGGAAGGAAAACCTTAAACCCTGCAGACTTTCAGTTGCTCATCATACTCGCATGATAGGAAGACAATAAAGTATGACTAAACCCTTTAAACACACTGCCCGCTCCCAGCATGCACCAGGCAGGGAAACACCATGGACATGTATCGAGCGTAAGACAGCTCTAGTTTGATTGTATCCTGCATAGTAATTGAGTGTAAATAGATCAATTTTAATTTTTTAATCAATGAGCTACTGTCTGTGAACAGCATCGATTCTCAGGATCAAAACTATGACTGACAGCACCGAAGAAGCTGCAGGCAAACACACACAGGCAAGGTTCATTTTCAGTTCACAGGGTATAAATGTCTCTCTGTAAATGTATTCACGGAGCCTTTAGCTCGCACCAGCTGTCTGTGGCTGGGCCTCAACATGCCTGCAGTCGAAATTGTGACTATTTCTTTTATTTATTTATTTTGTTTGTTTGTTTGGATGACCCGCTATACTCCCAGCAGTGATGTAAGCACACCAGACAATCCCATAAGCATATTGTGTCATCAAACTTTAAAATGATGGACTATCATCCGGTACGACGGAACATATCATGGTGCATGCTATGTGGATGCAGATACGTACAGCTAGAGGTAATTCACTCTGCTGGTTTGACACTGAAGAGGCAGCAAACGATCACAAACTGTGACAAGTCCTGCGCTCCAATTTGAAGCTGCGCAACAATATAACGCTTCCACTTATTCTCCTTCTGAAGCGTGATGCTTCCTGTTAGAGACCGGACGCCTTCACTCCATGAAAAAAATCACTTCATGTGGATGATTTGCTTCTGGAGGCTGTGCATGACTGATGATTGGGCTCAGAGGAAAAGACCGCATCAGACCGTTTTTTTATCTCTTCTCAACATGTCTTGAAGGGAAATGATATGGCCTCAACCCAATATTATGATGAGCAGGATTATGTTAATAGTTGTTGACTCAGATGGGTGCCTCATTTGTTTTAGGAACAATACACAACATTTTTTTTCAGGACATTCACAGACATTTAACCGAAGAAGAAAGATACACAAACAAGTCTGCAGCCATTCTAGCAGCTCTGTGAGGATGAACCAGAAGTGAAGCCAATGCTGAAGTGCCTTAAACTTGCATTCTTTCTAATAGCCAGCAGGGGGCGACTCCTCTGGTTGTATAGAAGTCTATGGGAAAATGAGCCTACTTCTCACTTGATTTATTACCTCAGTAAACATTGTAAACATGAGTTTATGGTCTCAATCGCTAGTTTCAAGTCTTCTTCAATACAGCATGATGTTCATTTAGTAAATCATGGTCCCATTTAGAGTCAGATAGACCATAAAGCAGGAGATGCTTTAGGGCGGGGCAACCTTGTGATTGACAGGTCGCTACCACGGAGTTGTCCGTGTTTTTACTTGGAACTTTCACAGTGTGTTTTCAGTTCATGACAGTTAATTAGAACCTTTTTGGTCGCCGAAAATGTCTTGTTCAGCGTTTGGTTCGTGTCACTTCTGGTTGCAAAAAAACAAGATGGTGGTGACCAAAATGCCGAACTCAAGGCTTCAAAACGGCAGTCCACAAACCAACGGGTGACGTCACGGTGACTACGTCCACTTCTTATATACAGTCTATGGGCTGCACTTTCAGCTAAATGCTAACCTTAGCATGCTAACATACCCACAATGACAATGCTAACATGCTGATGTTTAGGTGTAATGTTTACCACCATCTTTATTTAGCTTGTTAGCGTGCTAGCATTTGCTAATGGTAATGGTATTTGTTATAAAGCAAAGCACGAATTTTGTCCTGATGGTGGCGCTGGATAAAAACTATGAGGGATTAACAAAAGTGATTAGAATTAATCCGAAGGGGGGCATGAATGTTTGTACCAAATTTGACATCAATCCATCCTGTATTTGTTGAGATATTTCTATATTAAGATCACAATTAAATAATATTTTGTTACACTATAATATTGAAGTTTCAGCTTGGATAGCAGCCATAAATTGGCTACCTTAAATAATAAATATTTTCATACATTATATTTCCTGCATTGATTTCTTCACTTTAGCTGGTCTTCAGTCTAAAACAATCACTGTGAAACAAGTTAGAGACCTAAAACAGACCGACACTGACTGATTGAGATGGTCTCAAAATGTCAATTACGGTGTGCCGGCGGCTCAACTTCGGCTGTCAGGGCAAAACGTTGAGGTCAGATCCAGATTTAGTGTTCAAATCCAAAAATCTTTTGTATTTTCCGAAGCCCGTCTCGAGTCATTTTTCCTCTCGTGTCAGATCTCTGCGGGCCGGCTGCTCCGAGACGACTCCCTGCAGTTTAAGAAAATGTTACTCACCACTGGAGCTGACCCACAGCAAACAGGTGTCACATTTCATATCAATACTTGAGAGAATATCTGATTGTATGGCAAGATATTCACTTTATCAAATTCAGCAACAGGTTGGCAACTTTCTGACCTGGACACGGAGACGTAGCATACCGCACTGGTGTTCTCCCGCCAGTATTTCATGATGTAGTTAAGGATTATATAAGTTTTTGTATTTGGCAGGTGAATCAGAAGGTGCTCACACAGATGTGGTTTAACTAGACGCTGGACTATAATGTCACCATTTTAACTGTCATGGCTCTGACAAATGAAAGCTGAAGACCTTCAGCACAATGACTCTTATTCAGCAGCACCGAGGTTTAGAAATGGACCAATTTCATTTGGATTGCCACAACAGCAACACAAAGAGGTTGACCGACGCACTGCAATCCCTGGAGCTGCTAGCGTGCACGGCAGTCTGGTGGTGGTCTGACCATCTGGTTAGAAAGCTTCACGGACGCCTTCCAGTGAAGGTATTCTGGGCACGATCGACTCGGAGAAGATCCAGAACACACTGGAGGGATTATGTGTCCCATCTGGCCTGGAAACGCCTTGAGATCCCTCAAGAGCAAGCAGACCACATGGCTTTGCCCGGAGCCAACACGACCTGGACCCGAGTAAACACTAAATGGGAGCATGGATGGCTTATAACTGTAGCACGACTGATTAGATTTGAACAAGTTTATGGAGCACTTCTTTAATTCCTGCATGATAAATCAAACACATAAACACTTAGCTGCAAGGATTTTTGAGCTATTGAGACATTTCCCTCTGCTGATATTTTCACTTTTTTTCCCTCCAGACATTGTGAAACCGCAGGTCTTCCAATTACATTTGAAGGCCATAACCATTTTACACTCCAGAAACACAATGATTACACGGGGGCGAAGGTGAGGTCTCGGTGTGAAATGGCATTCAGCCGAGCTAATTTCCCCTCTGGGAGGTACGAGTGAGGAGCAGCTCGCTGTCGAAGACGGCCTCAGATGGACCTGGAGGAACTGATGAGTTGTGGTGGAGGAGGGTACAGTGACACTGACTTTGGTACAGTCACTTCGCTCCCACTATGTAGGCATCATTTTTATATCATCTAACCAAGTGACGGATACATTCATCTCATCAGGACAGTTAGGCATTTAAAAGCATCTTGTGCAGATCTCGTGCTGTCTTTCTATTGGGTCAGCAGCCGTTCCTTAATGATAAAAACCCCATAAAGCTCATACTTTCTTCCCTCTTGCATCAGCAGTCGGCTGCTTTCATGATTGCCAAGTGCACCGTGGCAGTGTATTAAACAGGTGAAAAGAGGCTCTGTGTTTGTCCTTGAGGAGATGCTGCCGTCATTCCACCATTCAGGCTCAGATTGCTTATCAAGTCGATGCAGACTGCGTTTGTGTGTTTTGTCACTTTACCCGTCACACTGGAGACATCTCTGTGTATTCAGATCCTTTACTTGAGCAGAAGTAGCAATTCCACTCTGTAAAATACTTCATTACGAGTAAAGTATTGCATAACTATGTACTGTAAGTATTGTCAGCAGTATTTACTTAAAATATGAAAGAAAAGGTGCTATTCACCAGCCACTGTTAAAGGGACTGTATGTAAGTTTTTACACATGTTTTAATCATTTTTTTATTGGCAATGTTTGAACAGGTTGTAACCTAAAAAATTAGACCTTCCGCGACTTTCTGGGTTTCCTCTATCAGCCTGTAGACTGCTTTTAATGTGACGTCGTGCACGCTCACAAATGCCTTTACTGTCTTCAGCAGCTCCGCTTCGGGTCTAACAGTATGACACCATAGCTAACGTTCGGTTAGAAATGGAGTCCAACAAACGACCAGCTCTCACCACAACTCAGACTCCAACACAAACTCTACGGAAGCACAAAAAAAAACAAATCACATTCAGTCTCTGTTAACTGATTCTTACAGAGTCCCTTTAAGGTAAAATGGTTTCTGTCAGAATTATGTCGCTATACTTAGGAGTGTGGTAATATGCCGGTACAGTATTGATGATAACCCTGATATTAAAAAAATTAAGTATTTTGAGTGTAATTCATTTGCCAGAAAAAAAAGAGACAAAACGCACAATAAATAAAGTTAAAGATGAATTTTACTGATAGATTTTTAAATTTTTTTTTTCACATTTTTTGAACCTATTGCGATAATATTGTTATTGTGAATTCTTTTGGCCATGATAATCATGTAGGGAAAATCTATACTAATGGATAATTATTACCATGTAACTTTAAGAAGACGAATTAACACAATATTTATCTTGGAAATGAAGCAACAACTCCTCCAAAATCAAATGACAAATACGTGGTTTAAATTTCATTGTTTAAAGGAACAGTATGTAACATTTAGTGGGATCTATTAGCAGTAATGGAATATACTATTCATAACTATGTTTTCATGAGTGTTTAATCTCCTGAAACTAAGAATCGTTGTGTTTTTATTACTTTAGAATGAGTCCTGAAGGGAGCAGGTCCTCTTCACGGAGTCCGCCATGTTGCTCCGCCATGTCTCTACAGTAGCCCAGAACGGACGAACCAAACTCTGACTCTAGAGAGAGCCTTTCACGTTTTTATGTTACCAGAAGGCCACCGTAGTTCTCCGACACGTTTGTGAAACTGCGGTAATCTGAGCTGCAGAGAACAAAACTGTGGCTTCCGTTGCTCTTAAGTAGTGTTATTAAGGTACGGAGGGGTACTCAGTTGGTTGCAATCTGCAGCCACACCACTAGATGCCACCAAATCCTACACACTGTACCTTTAAAAGTACTTTGTACCTTTAGGGGACCTTCCTCATCATGGTTACAATAATTAACACATGAATAAGGTTAGGGAACGATTGTGGTCATGTAACATGAAATTGAAATACTCAAGTTAACGTAGCTCAGAATTGAGCTTACCTTAGTGGATGTTGGTTACTCTCCACCGCTGGTTTTGTCTTTGTGTTTGGTGCTGGCAGAGACAAACATAAATGAGAACGTATAGCTAGAATACAAAGAAATGACAGCCGGGTGGCTGTACCGCAGCTGGCAGGCTGCTCGTCTATACCTCACCACAGAGAAAATCAAGTTGGCTGTCAACTTGATCGCTGTCGCCTCCAATATGATTTACAGTACATCTCCACTGCCAACAGCCCAGAAGCCAAAGTGCAAACCTTTAAGACACGAGGAGCCTTTGAGCAAAGAGAGCTTATCGTAAGCCTCCAGACCCCGCTGAACGCTGGATGTTGAGGTTTGGCTCTCATAAACGTAAACGCGTGCCTCCATTACCGACGTGCAGAAACTCACCACAGAGCCAAATGCCTTGAGCGAAGTGTGTTTCTTTTGTAAACGAAACAAAAGCTGAGATATAAAGTCCATATACAGCGGGGAGAAAAGGCTTTTATGTAACGTATTTGTCTTCGAGAAATGTCAGCGTATGAGTTACTTTGTGCATCACCAGGCTGGAAGCATCACCCAGAGGGCAGCCTGGAGAAACTGGAAAGGACTCTTCAGTTTGCTCACTGATTGCAGCAGATCAGATAAAACCGTATTGATTGAACAATCTCCCAAAACTGTTTGCAGTACTTCTGTTGATCTTTGTGTGATGTTAAGAAAAAAGCCTGAGGGCTGCGAGCCCCCGCGTTCTACACAATAATTACAATCTGTCGCAACATGGAGAAGCAAGAAGGAAAATCCTAAACAGCAAGATGTTGATGTTAGTTTCCAACTATATCGATCTGAATCTCATCTCAAGTTGTGTTGCTGTCGCTGCCCTCTTTTGTGTCTCTGCTGCGTGGCTGAACAACTAGACTTTTTATCCCCATTCAAACCCAACACAATGTGCTTGATTGTTCATAACAAAGGGATGTGTCAAGGTTTCGAGGTTCAGCTTTACTGTCATTATACGATGCAGGATTGCAAAATGAAAAGAAGTTAAATATTTAAATTAGAATGAAATAAAATAGGACAAAGTATATAAAGGTAGCACTAAGGGAAGAAATAATTATATAAAATGTGTGCATGTTTCTAATGTGAAATGTCAGCCAAAAGACGCAGGTGTGGAAACTCACATCCAATTTCCTCTTCCTCTGTTCACTCTGACCGGCTCAGTTGTCGTCCTGCATACATGTGTGTTTGAATCACAAGCTGACAATGGCGCTCACACACACACACACAACATAATAATACACTACACACACCAATGCTCTCACCCTCACCTTGGGTTAAGCTTCTTTTTTTTTTTTTTTTTAATAAATGGAGGCCGAACAGAGGATGTTGTTGGTGCCTCAAATGATAAACAGCAGCCACAGCGGTGGGAGGATTACTGGAAACGCACCGTGAGGACATAATAACGGAGGTTACAATGATGACAGACAGATCAAAACCCCAGTTTCACTCTGTTAAATTGTCCCGCTTTATTGTTTGAAACGTGGATCCGCTTTGAGGGCAAAACTCCTAAACACATTTATTAATGTTTTATATTACATTTGATTTATATGCCTACAAATCTCCCGTCACACATTAACATGGCTGACAGTAACTGGCAGGAAAAGATGAAATGAGGAACAAAGAGAAGGGCTTTTAATATTTGATAAGAAGTTCACTGATAATCATCAAAACTGAAAGAGATGGAATCAAGATTATCATGCAGAGGATTTACATAAATCCCACTTGCTCCACTTTCTAACTTTCTAACTTTTCTCACTCTTTCTACAGTCTAAAGTGGTTCTAAATATAGTTTGCAGGTCCCAAAATTGTTAAATATAAAACCATGTTGCGGCAGTCGGGTTTCTTTATAAGCATTAAAAACGTATTTAAGCTCACAAAGAGTTAGTTTAGAGACAGGTTTGTGTTCCTGCAAGGCATTTCTGCCTGTCGCACCTCCACCAGTGCCGGGGTCTTCAGCTGGGAGCCATCCTTCATAGATGTTTCCCAGATGATCCCAGAACATCTCAGGATGTTGGGGCAGCGGTCAGGAACGTCTCCCTGCCTGTCCATGCAGCTGGATTTAGATGGTTGGGTACTTCTATTATATGGCTTCTTGTTCCCCCCAGTTCTTGTCCCTTCTTCGTAGCCATAGCCAAAAACTTCCCTTTTCAGCCTCTTCGGACAGATCTTTGATGGCTTGCTTGACTTTCCCTGCCGTGGAGCCAATGTCTCTCAGGAAGTGCTTGGTTGAGAGGCTTACAAAGCCACGGCAGCCAATCTCCACTGGATAAGTTGTTGTTCTCCAGCCGTTCTCTTGGCATTCTGATCCATCCAGATCGGCGTACCGCAGTTAAATACCGCAGTTAAATAATAATAACATTTAAAATAATGATCATCACGATGATATATACTTTGTTTGTTTGACAAAATGCGTATTTAATTATTTGCTGTCTGAAAGTTTGATGGAGAGTTGCTATAAATGTAGTTTCTGTGCGGACAAATAGGTGCAAAGGGAAAGGAGGAGGAGATGCGTGTAGCTTCTACCACAAGTGATAAAAATGCACCTTTGGGCAACTCAAAAGTCTTATTTTAACGTTGTCTATACGTAGCTACCAGCTGTAGCTTTGCCTCCTGTGGACAGGACCTGCATGCAGTCAGTCACCTTGGCTAACAGTGTTAGCTGTTGATGGTCAGTAAAACATGGATGTATTATAGGACCTGGATACGGTGCAGCTGCTCAGTCTTGCTTCAATTTTTTTCCCTATACTCTTTCTATTATCACAATGTAAAGTTTATGGGCCAATCTTGTTCAGGCGCCATCTTGGGGGTCTGGTCTGTTTGAAGGTACGTTTTTTTTCTTCCGGATTATGTTTGTTTTTGACGCATCACAAATACGTTAAATCAAAGTCCATGTAAGTCGGCATCAGGAGGAGATCGGGATGGATGGGTGCTTCAAACACGGGAGACCTGTGTTAGTGTCCCATGTGAAACCAAAAGAAACTTATTTTAACCCAAAACATGATCTTTTACTAAACCTAACCAAGTAGTTTTGTTGCGTAAACCTAAACGTAATTGAGAGTGCACGTTTCAAAACAGCAAAATCATCATGAGACGTTAAAACACTATAATCCGTGGTTTGCAGTAACGTACAATACCAACATTTTATTCTGGCGACTGGGTTGTAAATACCTCCTAACTGCAGCCTGGGTTTGTGTTAAATTATGTCTTTTTTGTGTATTTCTACACGTTAAATACAGAGGAGGTGACATGGGTGTGAAGGATTTAGAGATGACAGAGCTTGATAAAGACATAGAGATGGTTAAAGTGCAGAGAAACGTCTAAATTATAGTGTAACCTCCTCATTCCTCCATTCTCCGAGACCTAGAGGAACAGTTTATCCTTCTTGTAAATAATATAGTATTATTTGTTAGTTAATTATTCATCACCCATTGCCTCGTCAGTGCGGCCACATCCTGACACAGCAACTACAGATTAATTCAGTAGTGAAAGTGGATTCTTGACCTTATTAAGATAGAAATCCTTGAGTTTTCCACGCTAGACTAATACATCACCCTCGATGTAAAGGTCGACTCTGCCTCAAATGCAACTAAAAGAAACTCTAGATTTCTTTTTCATGTAATGACTTAGGAAATTGTCTCTTTCAGAACAAAAGGCTGCTCTTCGAGGGAAAAGAAAAAAAACACAATATACAGACATTTAACAGCACAAGCTCTTTACAAGAACTCACATTAAGATGTATAAGGCCGTATTTACCGTTATATTTGAATCAAGCAGGACTAGTGTGGCTAACAATGTGTCAAAACATGACAGAAATGCCTTGCTTTGTGATGCTTTGTACATTATTCAGCATGTATTGTCATATGTTTCACATGTTACATGCAGTATACCCTTCAGCATGCTCTCGCCCCAACTATCTTAGCATATAGAGTGCACACAGATACATCTGAATAGACAGTATTATAGAAAAATGAAGGGCAACTATGACGGCATTCTACACCTTTGATCTCACCAAAAAAAAAAAAAAAAGATGAAATGAAACATGTTTTTGTTGTTGCGCAAAGCATATTTTTCCATCAATATTGATGGGCGGGCTCACGCCGAGGAAATGCCTCGAAGGGTGAACTCGGCCTGTCACAGAGACTGAGGATGAAGCTGTGCTGTGAGGTCCGGTCAGCTGTGAGCGGGAGGTCGATCAGCGGTGACGCTGACAGCATCACCGTGGGACCGAAGAAGACGGAGGGGATGGACGTCTGATGTCTGCAGTACTCCAGGATGGATGCAGCCGGGGGTGGAGTGCAGGGGACAGATGGGTTGTAGAGGTGCCGCAAGGGCCTTTTGATCATTTCACATCCCTCCCTTTGACCCAATAAAGTTTACTTGTCCTCTGACACCAACTTTTCTTTGTGTCTAAAATACAAAATTCACAGTTGAACAAAGTGGTGGACACAAACTTCTCTCTCTGTTTTGATGTGATATGGATTTGCATGGCTCCTGATTCGTGATTACACCTTTCTCATCTTTATGCATTAGCAATTTCAAGAGGATGCACCAGTGCAATTTGGGTAATGGACTTTTTATTATGCAAAGCAAGCAGCTGTTCAGTAGATGCCTCTCTATATACTTCTTACTCCTTGCTTCACAAATCATGCAGCTGTATTCACACGTTATGGTAAAGACTCCTTCTAGCGCTCTGCTGCGTTGTTCTCCATAATGTCTAACATCATATCTCCAAACTGTTGAATTGAATAACTTTTTGTTTATTTTCCATCTTTGTATTTGATGTACAAAATCTCACCAGATGTACTTCAGACTCTTCAAACTGTATAAGTTTGGAATTGCGTTTCCATCTGTTTTTATGCACAATTTCAATTTGAGTATTAAAAAACTGAGTGGAAATGATCAAATTTGATAATGAAAATAAATAAGTAGATAAAAAATATTGCAAAAAAAAAAAAAGTTTTATGCTTTGCTGAGGTGGAAAAGTTGGTTCATCAATGAAAGCAAAATGCAACAGAGTTCAGTAGAAACAGGCACATTAAAGAAGCATGTGACTATAGGGGGCTTTAACATCGGGGACGCTGGGACTAGATCCGAGTACATCGACCCCAAAGTCCAGTTCGTTTGATTAGTGTGAACGCTGTGTATACCGCACAGCAATCTGTGCCTGGGTCCACTTGAAAAGGTGGTCTTGAGTTCATGTGTACTCGGGTACGGTTCGCACCAAAACACGGAAGTGGACTGCTATTTAATGCAAGTAGTAAGCAGCAAGTAGTTTTGAAGGGGAAGGCTTGTTTCAACGCCGCTGGTCTCCTGTGAAGCGCCAAACTCATCCTCTGAACTGCACGGCCATGGCTGATGAAGCAGGAAGAGAGGCGAGCGGTTCATTCTTGTACTTGGTGTGATTGCCTGGTCAATATGAGTCTCTGCCTGTTTTCCTCCTTCAGTCCCCCTGATTACCTGGCCCCTCCTCTCTCATTAAGAGATTGGCCTCACCTGCTGGGAGCAGATATAAACTGGGTAATTCCAAGATGGCGGTCTCTCTCTCTCCCTCCTGGAAGGCTGCGGTGCCTTTTCATGCACCCAACTTGGTTTGTTTGGTTATATTTAGTTACCCTTCATGTTATTTTAGGTTAACATTACATTCCACAGCACCCAACATCCCACTACTGAACTACTGACTTTACACACTCACTGACTTTATTTTGAACTTTAAACTGTTGCTGTGTGGACTTCCCTTCTTTGTTATGCTCCTGAACGAGCTGGGCATTACGTTTGGTACGGAAGAACATTATTAATTCAAAAGTTGAGCAGCGAGCTGGGAGTGGAGAGGGAGAGCAATCGTACTCGGGACACGGTACAAATTCAATCGTTCCTAATATGAAAAAACGCCCTTATACGTCCACGGAGAAACAGCAGAAAGCATCAGATCTGTAACCTTCTTTAAATTTAACATAAATGCCATATTTCCGTCATGTTTTCTACATCTTTTAAAAGCCATTTAAGGTTCGACTGCTGCTGTTTTAATTAAGTCATTTAAGGTGCGTTCCAAATCGCATACCTTTTTATTTTTACTTTTAGTACATACTGCAGCTGCCAGCCGTCTTCTTCTGCAGTGGTATAATGACACCCGACTGGAGAATTAGCGCCACCTACTGCTTATCTCAAATATGGATATGAATGTGGAAAAATACATTTTCCGAAAATTCGTTAAAAATTGAATTAGATTTGGTTGTAAATCTGGCTACTGACGTCACAAACGATGAATCACAGGTTACACAACTATTAATAAGAGGTCTTTATTCCTCACATCATCCTCCTTTAACCACATTAGTTCACCACCAGCAGCCTGACAGCCTTGTTAACAATCTGCCCCCAGGGACACCCGGACTGGAGTTGTGAATGGGGGGGTATGAGGAGGGAGGAGGGGGAGGGGGGGGGGAGGGGGTATGAGGGGGGGTATAAGGAGGGAGGGAGGGGGGCGGGTACAGTGGATCAGATGCAGCTCTCCAGCTCTCCACAGAGAAAAGCACACAGAGAGGAGTGCAGTCAGAGAGGCAGCAGCGCTTCATCTTATAACACAGCGTCGCTTTCCTCACACACACAAACACACTTTTACTTTTACACATCACTGAAGGAGTTTCTCAGACGTCGAGGAGTCTTTAATAAGAAAAACTGTGAACCTAAAAGACAGAATGGACTCTTCACAGCTGCTCTTTCTACTGCTGTTCTACGGAAATCTGCCAAAAGTAAGTAAAAGCTGTTGTTTACTTTAACTATATATTTATTTATTTTAGAAGGTTAACTGTCTTTAATGGTCTGAAGAGTCTGTTATAGTCAATGAATATTAGTTTTAATAGACATTAAAGTCTCTATCTATCTATCTATCTATCTATCTATCTATCTATGTTGCTGTTTAGTCACTTATTTATAGTGATATTGTCTGTCATTTTAATCTATTTTACAATCATTTTATTTATTTATTTATTTAGTTCGAGGATGACCTCATGACTTTAAGAAATCAGAAACATATTTCCTCCCAAAATCAGAATTGAAATTGTTAGATTAAGTGTTTTTTCCCCCCTTTCACATTGTCATTAAATACCAGATTTGTGTGAGTTATCTGAAGTCAATCCCTTTTATATCAAAGAGTTTAATTTCCTGCTGATATTGACCAGTGAATGATTACCATAAATATCAGTTTTAATGACAATCTGATAAGGCAATACTGTTATATATATATTTAATTGAATGCACACACTTAGTATCTGGTGAATATCTAATAAGTTCTGACATCTCATAAAGAGGGTATGCCTCCCTCTCCTCTCCCACCAGGTACATTTAACTGAACTAAATACACATTTTTTCAGTAGCTTATATATATTTTCTCTCTCTCTGGGTTTAGATTATTGGAGGGAAAGCCTTTGGGCATTGCCACATGGTGATAAGTCACCTTTCAGTGCTTTGCTGCAGGGAATGGTGTTTGCACACGAGGGTTGTATGTGAATTAAATAAACAATCACTGAGTGACTTTGAGCATGATAAGAAACCCTGTTGGCCTGCTCTAAATTGCTTTTGGTCTTGTCAAAACCAAGTGTCATCTGCAGTTACATCTTAGTTTCCAGAAATGTTTTTATCTCCATTAAGAAACGTCAGAAGTGCTCTGCTGCTGCTGCTCCTCTCACTGCACAGAGCTCCTGACTTAACTACTGCATCTGATCTCAGACAAGTATCAGCGTCGTTTCAGTGATCAGGAATGACAATGCTGTTGACAGGAAATGGAAAAGATGTCTGATTCTAAGATGCTTAAAATTTCAGATTATGTTTGTGGTTGTGTCTCTGGGTGAATCTCAGCATGGCTTCTTTCAATGCCTGTCAATGAAGCTCTTTCCAGGCTGAATAGACTGTGAACATCCACAGTGACTGTGTGAAAATGTCTTCCTCCTCACTTCTGACAACTCTCAGATGTCTGGCCCACCCCGAGGCTATAAAAGACCAAACACACACGTCATCTGTTGACATATTTTAGTGGCTCTTATAGGCACCATGTGTGGAAAACACTTTGCCGGTGTGCTCCTGGTGTTTCCAGTGCTTTCCGCGGTCCTGCTTTACAATAACATAATCTGACATGTTTCATCAGTATATCTAGTGAGGGGATGTGATGTCGAGGGGAGCGCAGAAAATCCCAGAAGTGGTTAAAAAGTGCATGTTAGTGTCCGGATGTCACCGTTATCTGTTTAACACGATGCAGATGGGAGAAGAGGAGATAGGAGAGGAGTATGGAGGGTGACTTCACCTCTTTCCAGACATGAAACCACCTGATAGAAAACAAAAGAAATGTTTGAAACAAATAATCATTGATACCTTGATTGATCACATTTTTGCCAAGAGTTAGAAGAGAACATCAATACCACTCATATACGTTAAATATATAATATGTATTTTAGGTAGTTCTTATCACGCTGATGCAGTTCAAGTGTTCATTTTTCTGATAAGTTTGGTTTTAATTAGATATTTGATGCTATAAAAAGGGGGTGTGATATCATGATTGACAGCTGTGATTGACAGCTGTGATTGACAGCTGCTCTGAGTGAAGTAGTCGTGGAGCCGGAGGCTCGGGAACTGTACGAGAGAGGAGATGTAACTTTAACTTTCCATTACTGTCACGAGTCAATGTGGAATAGAACATCTGATGTCGGTTTGATCATGAATGTAGTTATAGACATATTATGGTTAGTTGTTGTGTGCTAACGTAGCAGCTAGGTGGCTCACGCTAACGAGCTGCGGCCGTGCTCGGCTCGTGATTGGCTCCCCTGGGTGTGTGGATGGGACCTGCAGGCTCCCGATCACTACTGCGCAGACTCTGGCTCCAAACGACGTCAAAATCTCAAGATGGCAGCTCCCGTATCCGGGATGTTTTGGCTTCACTTTTTGTACAGTGGGAGGAAGTGGAGACTCGTCGTCCATCTATAGATACAGTCTATGGTTCATTCAGCTGTACATAGCAGTAAGGCCTAGAGGAAAGCCGGTGTTATGTTGAAATCTGTTCCCCCATTGAACAGTGTTTCCCTCCAGTTAAAATGACAGCACCCTTCCCTTACAGTTTCTGTCTGTAAGATTATATTTTAAATGACATTTATCTGAAAAGTGTTTCTTTCGTACCGGCTCTTCGTGTGAATGTGCAGCCTGGTAACAACTCTCATCGTAAGAACTAGTTTGTGTTTTGCAACCTGTTTTAATTTAGTAACGTATGAATCTTCACTTAGTAAATTACAGTTATAGGTTATAACAAGGCTTGAACTTACAAAGAGACACACAGACAGTGTCTGTCTGTACAAAGGTTAGATATAATGTGTCAACTTTATAGCAAAAAAACCTAATAAGTGCATTTCCCATTAATATTTCTTTAAGACATTTGGAAGACGCTATTATCCAGAGCAATGTACTCAATATTTAATACATTTTATTGGAATTACCACACTGGTATTTGCATGTTTGTTTGCCTAGAAAAGTGTTTAATCTTTAAATCCAATGCACACACTTAGCTTACCGGCTAATGAACCCCAAGTGAAACAACATGAGGCTGAAAGCGTGCACGATGTAGGTAGATGTTGGAGTGTAGGATGTGGATAAACACATTACTCTGCATTGTGTGATGGCCACACACAGACACAAGCCTCTCCTTTCATTTCCCTGTCAGCTCTCCTCGTTTTTTATTTGATCGTTATCTCGTACTCAAACAAAGCAAGACTGGAAATGACAACAATCACTAAAAACTTGAAGCCTGGCAGCCCGTCACCGAGATGAGCTCTGTGCTAACAAACTATCAAAGCTGACAGGTATTTATGTGATGTTTTGATCATGGAGACTCTGTGTGTGCGTGTGTGCGTGTGTGGGTGCGTGTGTGTGTGTGTGTGTGTGTGTGTGTGCGTCCCCGAGGCTTTACAGAGGCCCACTTATCATCTGCATAGTTTGGGATTGACATTTTGATTCATTGCCCACTACAGCAATATTCATGGCTGTCCAGATAAGTTTTCAGCATCTCTAACTGGCAGGAACTTCATCAGAATTTTGAGCTCAAGCATAAATCACCAGGACAGACAGACAGGACCCCCCCCCCCCCCCTCGTCTCTTATATCTTCATACATGAGGACATGTACCCCACATTCAACCACTCCCCATTATTTTGTTATCATTGGTCTCCCTCTTTGTGTGTTCTGGCTCTATTCACAATATACAGGCTTTAGTATATATGAACTAATAAACTATCTCCATGCAATGAAGAGAGCTTGATCCCAGCAGCCTACAGTACAAGTCCATGCACACATTCCTGTATCATGTCTATTTCCTCCCCTCATGATGAGGCACTTTGGTCTAGTTTTTCTACTGTTTATGCAGCATTAATAGTTTTCGGGAAACTTTCAGGTTTGTTGCCGCTGGTTTGCATTTCCCAAAAGCCAGAAGAAACAAAAACAACTCTCCACTTTCATATGAAATTAAACTGTAAATCTGGGTTGTTAGCTAGAGTTTGGAGATAGCTCACAGTCTGGGTCTTAATTTTAATATTTCTTAATTTAAGTGTTCCACTAGAGACATAATGATGCATGATTATTATATGGTTTATTCACAGCAAACATTTTGACTTGTCAAGGATAGAGTTACCAGTGGTGGAAGAAGGAAGACTATCTTTTACTTAAGTAAAAGTACAAATACCACAGTCTAAAAATTCTCCATTACAAGTAAAAGTCCTGAATTCTGAATGTTATTTAAGTGAAAGTACAGAAGTATTATCAGCAAAGTGTACCTCAAGTATCAAAAGTAACCTGTACCTGGGGGGTGACAGAAAACACACAAAACTACATTGTTAAAAAACAAATGTATTTTAGTATTTTTTAATTTGAAAATATATATTCACAAAACTCTAACAGAAAAGTAAAAGATAAGTACAGCGGGTCACATTTTCTGACGACAGTCGTCAGAAATGGTGACCTTAGGTGTTGCTGGTTCTCTGCGGTCACACGTTCCGGCGTAACACTTTCCTTCCTTTTAGTGCAAATTCCCAAACAAATCCGTTAAATCCGTTAGAATAATCCAGGCTTGGATGATGTGATCATATCATTTTATCTTCCTACTGCAGTTTTATACATGTGTGAAGAGTTTAGTGATACTTAATGTGTAAACGTGGCACACAGTCCAATGCAACAAAGATTTTGATTATTTTACATATGATTTTGCATACATCTGACATACAGTATATGTGTATTGTGATATATTATATGTCGATATTAGGATCACAGTGCTGATGTTAAATCATATTGACCAGGTTGTAGAATATTATATTCTCTGCTTTAGGTTCACTGTGATCAGAAGTTATTATTACTTTCCCCTCTGAGGGGCTTTTGGACTGAATCCTCTCTCTAGTGCTCCGTTGTTACGTTGCCCGACTGTCAATTTCATGCTAATCAAAAACCGAAGGTTACCAAAGGGTCTGACCAACATGAGATTTCCTCCTCCGTCCATGTCGCTCTGCACAGATAATGTTGTCAGATGATTCTCCTGCCTCCCGGCTGCTTCAGGAAATGTTGGATTTTCTGCTGTAATCGGTCGCAGGCAAAACACTCCTGAGAGCAAAGTTCTGTGGATTGTGATATAGTGTCAGGACGACCTCATCCACAGGAAAAGAGAGAGTGACTGAGGCTCAGAAATGATGTGTGGAGAAGTGATAACATGGAGGTATGACATGCTTTTTTTAGCCTTTACCTTGAGCCCCTATGTGTAGGATGTAAAGGTCCCTTCCAGACATGTTTTAGGAACATATAAAATGCTCTGCTGATAACTTAAGAAAAGTTCAATTAGATATTTTTAAAATTACATCTACTCCTTCTCCGTCTTTAAAAAATCTGGAATCGACGAATATGCAAATAGTTCAAAAGTTGGACACAAGATGTCTCTTACTTCACTGAGAAGTCCGTTCTCTAGTCTATCTTGAGGTGTTAAGTTTCCACACACACTTGTGTAAGTTTTATATTGGACCACCTCCAAAGTTGCATTGTCACAAAGTCAGAGTCAGAGGAACTTCAGCAGATGAATATGAAAACAGACTTCTAGGCTGCTGTCGAAAAGTCCTTTTCTCTTAGGAAGGTTCGTAACGGAGGGAAATAACCCGGAAGTATCTGAGTAGCAGCCATGATGAGAGCTGTTTGAACTCTCTAAATGCTAAAAAAAGGAGCTTCAATGCTTCCTTTATTATCTCCTTTAGCAGAGGATACACTGGACCATCCTTTACAGAAGGAGAGGAGATAATGCCACCCAACAATTCCTTGCGGCCGTTACATTTAACGCATCATTCTGCCGTTCATGAAAACAAACGATATGCTTATCTTGCATATTATTGTCATACAGTGTTATATACTAACTGGGATTCATGTTGTCATATTTCTAACATGTAAAACAAAACAAGAATAACAAATAAAATGAACAGTGAACATAAAGCAAACTGTCAATAAAGATATAATCAACATAAATAAATATTACATGTCCAAAAAGGAGTCGGAAGAAGTACAACCTACATATGGTTCTACCCCTTCTCCATAACTCCAACAATTAACTCAATATTTATATCCTTTTTTAATTTCACCTCCAATCTTGATAATGAGGTGATATTTTTCACCGGTTGTCCAGGTTATGTCAGATAATCCTTTATTATATGTTGATGTAAAGTGTTCCAGCAGCAGAAGGACCGGTGGTATCTCTCTTTCACACACCGTGGGTGAAGCAGCCGGTCACCAAACTTGTTCATGGCCATTTTCTACCTGTCCACCTCATGCCCTTTGACCTGCCCAACACTCCAGCCACTCCCTCCTGCCCTCCTATAACCTCACCACAATAAACCCTCCTCCTCACCAGTTTCCCTCATTAGCCTTGCAGTTGCTCACCTGCTTCCCATTTTCCCTAATCAGCCCAGGTGCACATATACTGGTTCATTTTCACTTGTACTTGTCAGTCAAAGTTGCTGTGCTACATTCTTGTTTCATGCCTTTATTTCCACCCTTACCAGCACCTGTAGCTACCTGCCTGTAAGCTGAATTCTTTAATATATCACTGAAAATCTTAATTTCTGCCTGGATTAGCTGCAGTTGGGTCCTTTAGCTGTTACCGTTCTTTCATTATAATTGTCATTTTCTAAAAAGATGATTTATTATGTATTGTATTCTTTTCTGAATCTTTGTTGGCTGTGCTTTTATCAGATTTGATTAATTAAATTAGAATAATTTGAAAGAAACCCCATCTCAGGTGTAACACGGTCTGAATGCATCATCTGCTCCTTGTAGAAATCCTGTTTTGTGTTGACGTCCTTGTGTGTGCTCTTAAATGTTCCTGCACAAATAGATATCACAAAGCGCAGCGGGCGAGGTAGATGGTGTACTTACTCCTTGTTGTAAATTATGAACAACGCTTACTTCTGGGTTTATTCTGCCTCATTATATTGAGTCATTCCACTACTATGAATGCTCAACAAGGCTGTGAGAGAAACATTGAGAACAAGAGCGATGCTGCTGCTCTCAGAGGAGTCCTCCTTCATTAATGACGGTTCGTCTTATCGGAGGTGAGCAGTATGTTACAGACAGTGTCAGATGAACTGGGAGCTCAACCCTGGGCTAAACAGGGCATTTGTGGATGATTGATGAGGATCATTACATGTTTGACTCATGAAACAGACATATAAAGACATCTGTAAGGACCAATTAGCAGAACACAAGTTGTATAATTGTTAATATATCATGCACTTTGTTGGCTGCATCACTCTTCGCACCGTGACCTTTACTGCTTTGAGTCTTGTGTAGCTTTGGTAGCAGGGTGAAGCTCCTCCACTCTCTCTCTCTCTTCATCTCCACTGACCTTCTCAAGCTCCTCGCTGCTCGTCTTACACATTTTCATTGACCCACCGGCTCTCCGCCGACGGCTGTCAGCTCGCATTTTTCCGCCTTTTGTTGACACAGATGAACAATCGCAGTGTATTACTCAGTGGCTTGCCTTCTCCACTTCCTAATCCATTTCCATGATAGCATCTATTTGCCAGGCAAGAGGGATTTCAGACATAGAGAACATTTCTGTGTATTATTAGCCGGGGGTTCGTTCTAACAGGAAAACATGGCATGGAAGGTCATAGCTGCAGGAATGTGATGAAGGGAACTGTTAACTAAATATTTACTAGCACATATTCACTGGAATGTGACCTGTCTGCTTGGCCTGAACTGAATATGAAATCTTTCAGTGTCTAATTGCAGTTTAATGGAATCACGTTCGATTCTTGACATGCGCTCTCTGCCTCCTCCTCCTCCAGGTGTTATCGGTGCAGATGTGTGACGTGGTGAACGAGATCGAGCAGGAGAGAGAGCGCTGTGAGGACAGCACCTTTGGGAACGTCACTTCAGGTAATTCTCAAACACATTTTCCTCTCTCTGTTTAGGGAGTGCAGGAGGCTATTTAGAGGAAATGGGAAACGGCACGAGTAAATAAGTAGAGAGGCGAGGCAATACAGTGTGGGAGTTTATCCATAAAGCACTATTATAGCAGGCAGAAATACAGGCCAGAGATTTAATTTACTGCAGACGACTCTTACAATTTACATTCAAGGTAGAGAAACCGTATTGTAGAGTTGAAGGATGTGTTTTCACATTTTTACTCTGTGTGGGTGTGATGTTTCCTGAATAACATCTCCCAACTCCTCTGTTAGTTTTTGCACCTTCTAGGGTGAAACAAATTACACCTTCACTATTATCACTATACAGATTGTGGGTGACCTCTGTTGTGTCCATAATCACTCCCTTGTTCACTCATACAATTTTCATCCCTAATAGAGACACACTAGTTTACTCTAGCAGAGGTTTTCACACTGGAGGGAGAGAGCTCTCGTGAAGCAAAGATACTGCGTGAGGTGAAAGGCAATAAACTGCCTGACTGCCGCAATTTGCATCAACATGTGTGCTCCTCCTTGAGTCATACGTCAGTCAAATCTGAGCACACAGACATGATACACATATTTTTGGATTCAGCGTTGACTTGGACTTTTGAAGGATATCATTATCCCCGATGTCCGTCACAAAAATTATAGAAACAAGACGCTCCGAACTACACAGTCAAAGTCTTCAGTGTCAAAGTAACCCAGTGTCTGTACGTGCATGAGTAAATTGCAAATATGAACTGCGAACGCCGAATTCACACCAGCTGCCATGCAATATCTATTGAAAGCTGCGTCGGCCACTCCTGAGCTCAGCGAGTTGAGAGTGCAGCCAAACTAAAAGTTGGGATAAGTTTCACTTTTTACAGCCAGAGAATACCCACAGCCAATCAGTGAACAGATCCTGTGTCTCCTCTGACATGTTGACCTGTGTCACAAAGAATTTCTTCCTGCTTGAACACATGAACACACCTCCCGGTCGCCCAAAAATATAATTATTGCTGCTGAAGTCGAAGTGATATCTAATTCTGCTTACTTTTAATGGTTCCAGTTTGCCAAAATGTAAACAAATACAGACTCAAGTTTTAGCAGCTAACTAACCGACTCCATTGCAACATTATACTTTTATATTACCCAAAGCATTCTGGGAAAAACCAAAAGCATGATTATCCCCCAATCAAAGTAAGACAAAGACTAATAATCTTGACGTTATTATCAATAATTTAGACATTAGAGCGGATAAGAGGTGCAGTAAATTGATATTTTGGACACTTATGAATCATCATAATTTTGCATCGTCATCACTGACAGTCGTAGTGTAGTGTCGAATTGCATTGTGGGATTAAATGGAGGTCTAATCAGCCAGAATAATTAACAACACCTGTGTGAGTGTGCAGAGGCATTATAGCCAGCGAGGGAAGGACTTTTGTCACGATGAAAATTATGAGGTTAAAGCACAAAAATAACCTTGAATGAAGTAATAATTGGATTTTTTAGGTCATGATAACATCGTTGTCGGTCGTGGTGATTGAAGTGACTGTTGAACACTCGCTGTGGCTGTGGGAGTAAGTGGATATATATATTTATTTATATATATATATATATATATATATATATATATATATATATATATATATATATATATATATATATATATATATAGAGTCCGACCTCTATACTCTGCATAGTGCATTAAGTGAATATACAGGAACAGCTCTCCTCCTTATCTCTGCAATGACCCTCATTTCTCTTCTTACTTCCCTATCTGCTTCCTCAACAGGAAGGTAGTGCGAGCTGCTCTCACAGGTCACATCCCTAATAAATGAATTAGCAGCGTGTGCATTTGTGAGATACCATACGTTCACGGCCTGCCGTTACGCAACATATTAAATATAGAGATTCATGTCCGACTATTCCTTTGCTTCCTTGAAACAGAACAGGCGTAAAAATTAATATGTCTTGACAGTTTGTGTTTTCCAGCGTTAATGTAGCACAACACACACACACACACACACACACACACACACACACACACACACACAAAGGGATCATTTGTACAGACGAGTCTGACAGAGATTGTTTCTGAATGTTTTTCCTTTCTGTTTTTCAACCTCAGAAATCAATCTGTCTCAGCCATCACTTGTGTTTTTGTTATTTCAAGCTGTGCATGGTGCTGTTACTTTAATTTGAAATATAGAAAAGATTTCAAAGAACGTGCTCTATTGCAATAAACTGAAATAAAAAAGGTGTGTGATTGCACGTTTAGGCACAAAAGCACCTGTACTCCTAATTTACGACATGTGTTTGTTGACGCCTCAGTAGGCGCTGTGTCAGAGGAGACAAAACAACAGCAGCGGTGCAGGTTTCTCTCTTTAAGGAAGGACTTTTTCATGATGGACATGATGTTGTATAAGATTAAAGCATAAATATAAACTTGAAGGAAGTTATGATGGGATTTTTTTAGGTCATGATAATAAGTCTAGCGCAGGGGTCAGCAACCTACGGCTCCGGAGCCACATGCGGCTCTTTAGCCCCTCTCCAGTGGCTCCCTGTGGATTTTTAAAAATGGAAATGAATAACTGTTTTTGTTTGCATTTTCATTTTTATTTATCATTGTCGGGCATCTAGTAAGGATGCCCCCCCCCTGGGCGCCTCCCTCGGGAGGTGTTCTAGGCACGACCAGCTGGGAGGAGGGCACGGGGAAGACCCAGGACTAGGTGGAGAGATTATATCTCCACACTGGCCTGGGAACGCCTCGGGATCCCCCAGTCAGAGCTGGTTAATGTGGCCCGGGAAAGGGAAGTTTGGGGTCCCCTGCTGGAGCTGTTGCCCCCGCAACCCGACCCCGGATAAGAGGTTGAAGATGAGTCAGAGTTTATCATTGTTGTAGGTCTATGGTACGACGGTGCGACGGAGTATTAGGGCCACATTGAAACTCCGAATTTTGCACCAAATTTATAACATAAACCAACAGATCTATTATAAATAAACTGCTGCTGTGTGTGTCATGGGTGTCATGATTTAAGCATGTGTGTGTTTGTCTGTCACAATATGAGTGATGCCATTTTAACGGTGTTGTCTCCTCCTGGCAGGTTGCCAAGGCATGTGGGATATCATCGCCTGTTGGCCTTCAGCCAGAGTCGGAGAGGTGGTTACAATAACCTGCCCCACTTACTTCAGTTACTTCAGCGACGAGCACAAAGGTAAACACGTCTTCCTTCACTTAATGTATAATACGTCTCTGTTATATGTTTGGTTTCTGCTGGATACATGTTACATAGTAAAAATCATTTCAAACTTTTCAGCTTGAGAACAAGAAAATGTTCTTAATGTAAATATCTTTAATTGACCCCTTCGCTAAGTTCCGCCCCTTGAACGCAGACTGGCCAATCATAGCGTAGCACCGGCCTCCGTAGACTCTCATGCAATCGTTTAAGATTTTCTTCATATTCAGGCTGGTTTTGGTTAAACATTGTGTAACAGTGATACTCGTTACCTGAAGAGGTTGGAAGGAGATAAACGCTTCTGAAACGTTACGTTTCTACATAAAAACCTGTGGAGTTACATTAGCAGAGTACGTTAGCACATCATTATCTAGCGTTAGCACTTCTATGCTACGCTAGCTACTGAAGGTCTACTGAATGTATACACATGCTGCTTTTGCTTTTTAAAATAAGCTGTCAATCAATTAAGATATTTAATTGTGAGTAATCGCAAATTAATCGCACATGTTTTATCTGTTCAAAATATACCTTTCAGGGAGATTTGTCAAGTATTTAATACTCTTATCAACATGGGAGTGGGCAAATATGCTGCTTTATGCAAATGTAAGTATATATTTATTATTGGAGATCAATTACCAACACAAAACAATGACAGATATTGTCCAGAAACCCTCACAGGTACTGCATTTAGCATAAAACAATATACTCAAATCATAACATGGCAAACTGCAGCCCAACAGGCAACAACAGCTGTCAGTGTGTCAGTGTGCTGACTTGACTATGACGTGCCCCAAACTGCATGTGATTATCATAAAGTGGGCATGTCTGTAAAGGGGAGACTCGTGGGTACCCATAGAACCCATTTACATTCACATATCTGGAGGTCAGAGGTCAAGGGACCCCTTTGAAGATGGACAGTTTTTCATCGCCAAAAGGTAGCGTAAGTTTGGAGCGTTATTTAACCTCCTTCACGACAAACTAGTACGACAATGTTGGTACCAACGGATTCATTAGTTTCATATGATACCAGTATCTTCACTCTAGCTTTAAAAGTCCGCTACATCCTCCGAAAGATCGATTGTGTCAAAGAAATTAGTGGCGTTAGCCTTAGCGAAGGGTCAATTTAATCAGTAATTTGTTTTGAGGCAAACAAGCCTTTAGGTGCTAAAACTGAATCTTGTCCTCTCATTTTGCAGTTAGCTCAGGTCTGGTCAACACATTTATATATTTTCATTATTTTGTTTTCATAGCTGTGAGTATTTTCATATGAAGTGTATTTGCATACAGCCAAGCCTTTGGGTAGATACCGAAGATTTAATATGTTGCTTGCATGCAAATGACCATTTTGAAGTGGTGTTTTGTCCACCTCCTGTGGACATCAAAACATTATTAGAAACCCCGCAGAAAGCCCAGAGCGAACCATGAAGAGCATCATTACATCGTTGGTATTTACAAGAATAATCTGGAAAATTTCAGAACTTTTTACATCAATTCAAAGAGCGAGGAGAATAGGCCGCCCTCCTGCTCTTCTCTACCGGAGCCGTACCGTCAATGCTTTGGAAAAATAATAGCGTTGACCTTATGAACTAGTGGTGCATTAAAAAAAAAAGGTTGTCTCAGACAGATATTGGGAGTTCTCCAGCTACCTCAAACCCAGGATAACAGTTAATCCAGGTTACTGTAACAGCATGAGCCAGATTTAAAAATGTAAACTCAGTCACAGATTACAGCTAAGAAAACAAGGAGGGCTCCAGCTCATGAAACTTTTATTTTTGAAACAAACACAGGCTGAGTGGGGGGGAGGAAGAGAGATGATTCACTAACCTCAGATAAGAAAGAGAAAATTGTGTTTTGCTGAATCACCTTTTGTCTCTCTACCAGGCGTCTTGACAACCTTCCTCTTCTTCCTGCCCCATTTTAGATAACCAGACTCTTTTAATCATGATATTGGTCCCACTCAAAAGCTACAGACCTCAAATTTGTTGTTTTTTGCATTTCTACCATTTGTTTCCCTTTTCTATCGTGTGTCCTTGTTTGTCGCTCTCAACTCCTCCGCTGTCTGCAAATTCTCAAAGACTTTTAAAGTTGCTCTCAATACCTGAACTATCAACTTTTGCTCCAGCAGTAATATTATGACTTTATTCTGGAAATTTCAGATGTTTTTCCCCTCAATGTGACCCTAATACTCCATAGTACATTTGCACTTTGGCCCTCACTGCATTAGACTTATATACTATATACTTAGACTATAAACTGTGTTACCTTCATCACAATGCTCAAATGTTTTGCGGCTCCAGACAGATTGTTTTTGATAGTAAAGGATGCTGACCCCCTGCTCTAGTAAGACTTTGTCCAAATTGATTTTTTTTTTTTTAATTATTTAATTAGGCTGAATCTCCAATAAGAGCAAAAACCAGAATATATAATGTTGTTTGCCAGCTGTGCTGTCTGACTGACTGGAATATTGGGTTATTTAATTAAACCCACATCACAGCGGGGTAGATATGGTCCAGATCAGCATGAACACCAGTTTTCTGTGATGCTGCCTGACCCAAACCTCTCCTTCAGATCCATTTTTTTTCTCTCTCTCCTCTCAGAGAATCATTTTCAGATCTCTGCTGATGGATATCCATTTCTTCTTTTCAACACCTCTGGGCTATTTCCCCTCTAGCTTTTTACCTGCTCCTCTTGTGCCTCTGCATCTATGACCCAGCGAGTCAATATTCATTCTTTCCCCCTGACTGAGAGATGGGCTACAATCCAACTATTGGAGACGAGGCCGATGGGGCTTTTACGGCTCCACCACCTTATACAGACCCTCTAATGAGATGAATGAGATACTAACTTCGGTGGCAATCTTGCAGCTGCAGCGGGTTTTCAAAGGGCACATTCGCAGAAATACCAAAGCCTCATATTAGTTGCAGACTCTTCAATATAAATTTACATTATAATTCCCTGCTGTGTCCATCCGTTTCCCCTTAATACTCTACACCTCTGTGTTAACATCTGCTGGTTCTCACATTTATTTCAACACTGCACTTTCTTCCATCTACAATAAAATGGTTCATTAATCTTAAATATTGTCCCCTGAGCTACTATTTTCATTTTTCTCCTAGTTTCACTTTGATCTTACAGTAAAAATGATGAATACATGCTGTAAACACAGGCTGTATATACTGTAAATTTGCTTTAATCACCTTTTTATTCGGTCAGCTAAGCGCAAAGACTGGAAACTTGGACACGAGAGAGCTATCAATGTTTAATTAGGTGTAAATCTGGATTAACTTCTAATGTAGTTTCAAACAAAGTTTCTAAACTCATCTCCATACATTTTTGTGTCCCAGAAGCTCGCTGAACCTGAAGTGCTGCTGCCACATATATTTTCATATTTTGTGGGTGTGAAAAAAGCGAATCCATCACCTCTTAAACAGCTTCTGAAATTTGAAATATGGTCCATCTCCCCCGAGCCATTTGTGCACGCTAACAACTGTCAACTTTTTTTCCCCTTCTGGGAGTGTTGCTGGCAGCACTTATGCAGGTATTAGCATCTCAGAGAGTCAAACGGAAAATTAGAGACACGGGGAAAATGTGGCACTTCAAAGATGGAGGATGCACTTTAAACCGCATGTCATGTACTGATGGCGGGCGGCATGGAGGGGTTTAAAGCTGATGGCAAAAATCAGAAAAAATGCTTTGAATAGAATAGTGAGATGACGATATAGACCACCAGATAGTTGTTGAATATACCTTAGAATATGGTGAAAATGACCAACAATCCTCCCATTTTGTAGAGCAGATCAGAGACACATTTACCGCTCTAATATTGTAGGTAGATCTCATTATAATAAGCAATTTGGCCTTTAATAAGAACAAGTTCTTTGTGAGTTGGAGGCATATTATCATCTCATTAGGAGCAGTGACAGCTCCAAAACAGTGTGCTGAACAAACACTCACTAATTTGTTGCCTGAGTCCTCTCAGCCTCGAGAATGAACACATAAATTAGCATTCATAGTCCCGAGACTTTTATTTCCCACTGAGGCAGAACTGAATATATAGTTGACAACTGTCTGGTTTGTCATATCATCAACTAAACTTATATGTACAGCGGAAAAACCCACGACAGTTTGTTTATTTTGCATGTTTACATTTACATTTGCAATTTGGCGACACAGCTCCGCAAATGTAAGTTTTCACAGGAACGCCCCGGGACATTCTGCATCATGTTTTTTTCCAAATTATAAAAAAATTTTAATAGCTGCTATTTAACATCCTTTATGACAAGCTAGTATGATATTAGATTCCTTAGGTTTTCTAGTTTCATATGATAGCAGTATCTTCACTCTAGCTTTAAAACGGAGCCCCTAATAGCTGCACATGAGCTCTTCAAACGGAGGCAAATGTCATTATAGAATGAAAATCTTTACTTTCATGCAAACTGGAAGTACAAAATATTCATGACCTTTTTGCACAAACCACATCTCACCTGTCTCTTAGCTCTAAAACATGTTGAACTTCTTTTTATCTACATCTCCCTTTTTGACTGGATGCTCTACCTTTGATGAGCAAACTCAAGGAGTGATTCTTTCTACCTGCAGATACCTTTACGTTTTTACCTTGATCTGTGTTTTATAAAAGGAAGTTTTCACATTCAGCACATAACACAAAAGAAATCTTGAGGTGCAATAAAACATGGTCACGACTTTACTGTTAAAACCATCGTTCAGCCCAACAGTGACAGACTTCAATCTTAGGGAATGATAAAAAATAATTTTCTTCTAAATGAACTGAAATGTTATTACATGTATTAATTACAGACTTTAAACTCTACAAGCCTGTGCTTTAACATGTACTTCTACTAAACTCGCATAAGAATAATAACTGTTCATTATTTCTGTGCCGTTTTACAACTAAAGTGAATGTTTATCTCAGCAGTCCCACTTGCGATTCGACTCAGCTACATCACAGCAACAATTTTTTCATTGTGAGAGCAGACTACAGCTGCTCATCTGATTGTTATGCGCTTTGCATCTATAATGAAAATAGTCTTTGTGTTGCTCACAACATTTATGTTTTTTTTGGGAACTTTTCTGCACAAGTAAACTTCTTCATAAAATCTCCGTAATGGAAAAAGCGTCTCAGTGAAGGTTTCATTAACTCGTGTTGGCGGCGGTGCAGATAAGGGTGACACTGCATGCAAATACTGCCGGAATTTCAAACTCAAAGCAAATATAATGAGATGGAAACAGCTTGACATAAACTCCTCTGGAGAGAGAAACAGACACGGACTGAGACTGCAGCTCAGCTAAATCTCTCTAAATCTGCAACTTCAAAAACTAAAGTAAAACTCCTTCGTGTCCCTAGTTTAGCTCCCTCGTGGATCTTCTTTACTTTCTTTCTGACTCACTTTCTGAATCTCAATCTCCACACAGACGCTGGCTCTGGTGGCAGGTCGATGTCTGCTGAGCGTTCTCCTTTTTGACATTTTCAGGTTAAGAGGACACTCGTAAAGTCTGACTGATATGACCTGAGGGGGCAGCATGACATGTCTGTCTGTCTGCTTATCCACATCTGTAAAATGCAGACCATAATATTTGACTTTCCAATAAGGTATAACTTCAGAAATATTCTTTAGCCATGTTGGAAACATCCAGACTGAAATATCTCGACAACTATTGGGTTGCAAAACTAATGACATTCTCATCAGCCTCAGCTGTACTGTACTTTGTGTTCTATGCTAATTAGCAAATATTAGCATGTTAATTAGCAAATATTAGCATATTAATTAACAAATATTAGCATGTTAATTAGCGAATATTAGCATGCTAACACTAAAATGGTGAACATGGTAAACATTGGCTGCATGACAGGCACTACATACCCGATATTTGTACCGGCGTTCAACATACTTTTGTGTAAATAAACTGTAGTTGGTAAACTTTTTGGACGCACTTACGTCGTGACTTCCTGAGAGCCTCCTTGCCGGTTGGAATGGTGTAACCATGGTAACACGTGCCAACCTCACGTGACCAAAATAACGATTTGTGAGAGAATCAAAGCCTGAATTAATTTTATAAATATTTACTACGTCTAAAGCAAAGTTAAATCTACTTACAATTAAATTGAAGCATTACAGAGCCGTCCGTCAACGTCTGCTATGAACGTTGTCGTCACTGCCACATTGCATTGTGGGATATTTTTGCCGCCATAGTGTCCAGCGTTGCATACTGTAATATTTAACCGGAATTGTATGCAATTCGCATACTATTGGTTTCATACTGAGGGTACTAAATAGTCTCACACACAGTTTTAGCGTACTAAATGTTAGTATGGAATTTTGGACAACAGTTGTTAGAGTATATGCTAGCACGCTGGCGTTAGCGTTTAGCTCAAAGCTCTGCTGTGTCTCAGCCTCACAGAGCTGCAAGCATGGCTATAGACTCTACTGGTTTATCCTTTTAGCTTTTCTGCTGAGTTAAAGGTCAAGGTATCCCAACACTTGAGTTTTCAAATGAATGTTTCTCCTAATCTTACAGTAAATTGACTCATAATTTGAATCTATTGCCTATTAGGGACAACTAAATATAGGATATAAGATATCTGTGTATTGAGTTTCCAGGTAGACAGAGACAAATAGGCCTGCTTAATAAGCAAAAATCAATATCCAACAGAGCTCCAGCAAGTTGATGCCATTCAGGTGAAATCTGAATAAATGCATCATCACTCATGCATGTTTAATCAATCATCTCCTTCACCTGAATCACGAGAGATTCTGTATCTCGGAGCATCGCTGGATATGTTTCACTCAATTTACTGACAGATTTTCCACTGAGATAACAATTAACAAAACAAGCGAGTCAAAAAATGATTTTGTACTTCCTCCACTGTTTATCATCAATGAAAAATAGTCATTTACAGCAGGAATGACCTGCAGGTTTTGTTGCAAATGATGACGCGTCCCTGTGTGAAAAGAGATGTTGTCTAAGGTGACCATGACCCAGCTCGGTGGAGGTCACCTTTTTCTCTGCAAATGGCTCGACGCTGTGGCCGACGACGGTGCTCCACTTACGTTTTGTTCTGTCACACACAAGAAAATGTTGTGATTCATTCAGGACATCATCCTGAGAAACCGTTCCTCCCGCATTATAATACACAGATTAAACTTTGAGCGGTGGTGATGGGACTCTCAGAGGTGGCAGTCTTCTTTTTTCCTCTCTGCCTGTGTAAAGAAAAACTAATCTTAACGGAATATATCAACAATATTTGGGCAGCAGAACAAACAGCGTCTGTTTATATGCTGACAATATTGCCCTGTTACTGCTGAAATCATTTGTTCAAAAACTAAACAAGAATTCCTCTAGATTCATTTTGTTTGTTTTGTCTCAGTTTATTTCTAAGGCAGGATTAAGAATAATATTGTTTGTACTGTAGTTTTAGTAGAGTATTGCCATATTTTCACAACATTTAGATTATGTTTTTAATTTGTTTAGAAGAACAAAATAAAAGCATAAAAACTTCCAAAAAAAAGAGAATCTATAAATTATTAGTTGCTATAATCATGTTATTGATTGGATATTAAATGTTTAAATACCATGCTAGAAACACATTTTTGGGATATGTATTTATTGACATTGTGTTGGATTGATTTTCATATTTTTATTTGATAAAGTAATTATTAATTTATGCAAAGTGATCCAGACTTAGATCTGAAGTAGATCCCGACAGATATATCGACATGGCTGATGACTGATTTTATGTTATCACAGACACAGTATATTGATATCCATGTATATGTTACCTGGTACATAACAAGCAATACAACAAACAGTTATGTTTAAAGTAAAGTTTATTTTTCAAGTGTAAAAGGTCCCACTCAATAAAAGTCTCTCTCTATATATTATTCTTAAGAGTAATAACCAAAGGGATAAAAATGTTCTATATTATATGTTTTTGTCAAATATCAAAACTGGCATGGGCCTAAAAATTAGATTTGGGTCGGGCTGTAATCTTACTAAACTGTAAGCTTCGTAAACTGGTAATCGACCTCCAAATCAGTATTCGATTGCTTTGTTTTTTGCATGTACTGTAATAATAATGTATAAATCCCAAAATGGCCTATGAAATAAGAAATAATCATTATTCATATTCAACATTCATTATTATTAGTTATTCTAAGACGGATATCGCTGCCTTTGAATATTTCTCACCGAAGCTCTAGTAGTTAAGTAAGCCACATTATGTACGTGATGTAGTAACGTTACGTAACTTAAAATAAGTCAACGTTGCCTGCCTTTTGGTTTCACGTGGCCCGGGACACTTTTACTATGTAACCTGACTTCCTCCTTTACTCTCACCATGACTACGCCCACGTAGAGCGCCATAGTTTGACACGTAGGGCCACTTACTAAGCTGCCGTATTTGAGACATGCTGGTCTGCACATGAAAAGAAAGCAATACCTTTTGAAAGAAGAGTCTTTTAAAATCCGTACATGTGTAAAACCTTTAAAGCTGTTACAATACTCTGTCTGTGAAATGGCCTTGAGTCCAGGTGAAGTCGTTCTGCCGCTCTGCAATGCAGCATATAAATCTGTTGAAAAGACTGAAGCTCACCACCCTGACTACAAATGAGTGGGTCTGGAAGACGACTTCAAATCTAACTTTAGTCAGTGTTTCCATTCAGGATCTTCGGCCCGTGTCTTACTACAGCACCACTTCCTACAACCTCTGAAGTGTGTTAGTGTGTGTGGACTAAACATCCATGAAAGTGGTTAATAAAGGAAAAGATGGAGGAGAAAATAAAAGAAGATTCACAAACATCATCCCAGCATGAAACTCAAATACAGCCACAGCATCGACCATAGAAAACACATTTCAATCACATGACCTTTCCCTGACTGAGCAGCTCTTCTACACACCAACCTCCTGCTGCTGCTTCCCTTCACAGCTCATCGCCTGTTTATAACATTTCATCCTAACTGGCTACGTTTATACAGAGCGACGTGGCCGTCGGTCACATCGTGGTTAAGGTGTCATTGGGTTAAGTTGTTTACGTGAACCCCCGATGCCCCACAATGAATAAACCATATAACTCCCCTCTCAGAGTGGTTCACCTGCAACGGAGTACATAAAGTATGTCTTTGGCAGAGAAATAGCATGTTATTTCTAATGCAGGGGGAAGAAATGATAACCTGGGTGTAATCTTGTGACCTGTTTTTGATTAAATCTAACATAGTGACGTGCACAGATGCCTCGACCACCGAGGCTCATGTAAGCAATCCACTAAAGAAAAATAAGAGCAAATGCCAAAGAATAAACACAATCCCAATGATAGAGAATCAATATCAATAAATGAAGTAATGTGAAGCATATTACAGCAGCACCAGAGAGGTCACGACTCTAGGTGGCCCTACTTTATTGCCTACATCAGGATTTAGAGAAAAAAAAAAAGTAAATAAAGAAAATATTGGATACAAAGGACAAATATCACACTCCAGCACTAAAGAACAAGACAAACCCACAAACTACTCCACTTCTTTGAGCCTTTCTGCAGACACAGATAATGCACAAGTCAATAATGGCTCACATTAGTAGGAGAGAGGCTTTGCAGTGACCAAACAAGCCAGTATATGAGGTCACTGACAATGTCACAGTACGTCTCACAGCGGTAGCCGACATGGAGTCGGACCGATTTTAAACTAACTTGCAGGTAAAAGAGAAATCTCCCATCTGGGTGGCTGTGACCTCTTTATGTCATCCCCATGTCCAGGTAACCTCTCCAAAACCTGCACCGCAGACGGCTGGACCGAGATGCATCCCATTGACATCGCCATGAACTGCGGATACAACCTCAACAGCACCAGCGATGATGTGAGTAAAACACGGCGGTCTATAAGAGGCGGTGGAACAGATAGCCGACGGTCCCGTTGTGAATGAACCCAGCAGCTCAGTGGGAAACCATCTCGAGAACCAGTGGGCAGGAAGAATTGAATTAGAGCATCTTTTCTCTTCTCTGTGGGTGGGTGTTGTTGTTGAGTCTTTCAGGAAAATAGTTGCTTCATTGTTGGTTTCAAGGCTCCCAGTGTTTGCCTTTTGTTATGAATTGTGAAGTCGCACAACAGTCTAACGCTCTAAACTGATGTTATGGTGGAATAAACAGCAAATTTCAAGAGATCCGTAAAAAATAGTTTTATTTTGAGGAATTTATTGTAGGAAATTTGTCTTGTTGCTTTATTGAGTTAGAGGAAAAGATCAATGTCACTCTTGTTTGTTAAATATGGAGCTGGAGCTATCTGGTGATTAGTTTAGCAGTGGGGGGGGAAACAGCTTGTCTGGTTCTGTTCAATGCTCAAAAATATATTTACCAGCAGCTGTAAAGCTCAGTATGATTGACACATTGTATCCTAGATTATTATAATCTGTGAACAAACGGAAATGTAAAATGGAAATTTCCATTTGCAAGAGTCTGTGCAGATTCTCTTGGCTGCACGATTATGTCCAAAATGATAATCACGATTATTTTGATCAATCGATTATTCATTGATTTTAGCGACAACATATTTTATTGCACTTTCACGTTAAAATAAACAGAGTACTGGTTTTCACTTCCATGCTGTGCTACATCTCTGTTAATGTATAAATTAGGGCTGCACAATGTTGGAAAATGCTGACATCGCAATATGTTTTTTCTGCTATATATATATTGCAATATGAGAAAGTACAGGAGTATTCTCCCTACCCTTTTTGTTAGCTACATTTTAAAGTTAAATGCTTCAATCTGGTGCACTTCGAGAGCAAAATTAGCAACATTAAGAGGCTAGACAAACAATTTGATGCTCTTAATTTAATCATAAACACATTGGTTGTATAGATAACATCTATACCCAAAAGTGAATCCAAAACATCTCGATCACCGGCTGGTGGCTGTTTAGGAAGCGCTTGATTTGATATGCCGTAGAGTTTTCTATGAGCAGAACGCCACAATTGTGATTGCGATTAATATTCGATTAATAGTGCCTATCTTGCGCGTAACTTTCTGTAATAAAACGCAAGTTGTCATTTTTATGTTCTGTTTTTATATGGATCAAATGACTAACAACATGTTAATTACAGTGAGCTTTAGAGGTGTTGGTAGGTTCATTTATTTTTTAACTTTGGAGACAGACTGCTTCCGTCTAGCTAAACTAAGCCTGCTGGCTCTAAAGCAGGCGTCTCCAACCTTTTTTCCTCTGAGAGCTAATTTGACAAAATAAAAGTGGCCGAGAGCTACGAACAGCACCAAGTTGTACATCGCCAATAACAGTCATAATTTCTGTTTTACTTTTATGGTCCTTTAATAACGTTTCAGTCACCGCCTCTATTACAATCCCGCCATAGGTGAAGGTCTTTGAAGCTTGCAAGCTACTTGTTGGAGACCCCTGCTCTAAAGCTTCAGTGCTGTCAACGCAACTTTGACATATTATCACCTTTTTTAGTTGATAAGGTGAACTTTTGAGCAAGCAGTTGCCTATTCACACATCCAGTAGATGTGCAGCAACATTAGCATTGATTTGGAGTCGTGTCTCTGTCCACCTGATGAATCTAAGTCCAACATTCACTCTCCACACCAACTCCCGAGGGAACTATCTGTCTCTTTAGCAGCTAAATACTCCACTGTGTTCGACAGTTAGTCAGACTGTGTCTGTCTGGACTCAGAGACTGAGGAGAACTGCAGAGTCGGGTGATAATTATCAGTTGGTTGGTTGATACTGCGAGCGACTCATTTCACATTAACCTCGACCCAGTGTTATTATAAAAGTATTGATTATAGCCACTTAAACCCACAGACAAGAGAGTGTCTGAATTATTCCTTTAAGCTCTACACATTTCATGACCTAAAAAACAAAATATTCTACGTTTAATAAGTCACCATCCGTCTTTGTTTGCTGAAGCACATGAGGCACAACACACTTTTCATTGACAAGGTCGCGTCGGTTCGTAATTCCTGCCTCTGTTATCTGCATTAGGCGTCATTAGAGGTTATAAATGTTGCCTTCAGGGTCAGGAAGGGAATAAACACATCAAATGCTGCTCTTATAGTTTAAATGCAGCTGATCTTGTCTGTGCTGATGGAGGTGGAGCAGAGTGAAGAGTGGATGAGCACTACAGGTGGTAAAAGCTTTCTTGGTGGGCACTCTGCTCTCTGAGTCACAGAGGATTCCTCATTAGTATGCCACATAGGAAGTCAGGAGGGACCCGGCTGGTGAAGTACACTAAAAGGAATTCGATGTCCGTCTTTCTGCATACTTGATGCCTCAGCGTGCCGCAGGATGCAGCAGAGCTCTTAATCTCATTTTCATCAAGCACAAAACATACAAGGCCATGGCAGCAACATTGTGAGGCCACTCTGAGAGGATCCACATGTAAAATCCAGGATGCTATTACAGTATATGAGATCAGCTTGGAGAACGTCAGCAGATCCAGTTGTATTGAGTCTTTTTAGAGAGACACACACAGACTGTGGTTCAAGAAATCTTTATTTAAAACACTAAAAGGTCATCAGGGTCAGGACTTAGCGTACTTTGATGGTCCACAGGCTCCGTACTTTCCACGCTTCCCATTCATCGTCTATGTAAGCAGCCGTGCAATGCATTCTGGTAGCATGGCGGCGCGATTCGAGAGACGGACCGTCACATCGCCAGCTCCTCATTTGCATAAAGTTGAGGTCTCGGCTACTTTATGCAAATCATGGGTATCCGAAGCGACTCGCCGCCTCTGGAAACTCCCGAGAATCTTTTAAACTAAGCGTTGTCGATCCAAAATAAAGAGATTCAGCAGCTGCACGGATTATTTCTCGCCTCAGATGTTTTCAGAAACACATTTCGGTGAACTATTTTCGTGAAATAAGAGAAGAAAGTTTCCAAACGAGCCGCCATGTTGTTTCCGGTTTGAAAGCTGGGAGCAGCAGCCCACGGAGGGAAAGAGTTCGTCCAATCAGGTGCCTTGTGTCTAGTGACAGCCTATCAAGTGTCCAATGCTGGGAAGCGAGGCGATCCCTCGCTGTAAAAAACGCCCCCCTGTGGACATGTACCATCAGAGGATTATAAGGATTTCTTCCATTACATTCAGAGAAATCAAAGAAGAGGTGCTGTGCTTTGCGCTGGTGTTGCTTTTGAACCTCTTTTGCTTGTGATCCCTTATTGTAATACAAGACCGTGTCCCCTCGCGGCCTCTCATCACACTGTGAAGCTTTACGAGTTGTTAGAGGCAGGCAGTAAAATACAGTATTACTCTGTAAGAAAAAAAGATGAGAGAAAAGTCTGAAAAATAAACAGAGTTTTGTGAGCTTTTTCTAGACAAAACAATCTCACCTCAACGTTCACTTGGTAGTTGTTCTGGAGCTTTCGATCACATCACATGATCTTCATCAGCATGTGGAGTTTGTGGAAGAGAAAATCTTCTTAAAACTGTACTCAAGTAAAAGTGCGGAAGTACTTTCAGCAAAATGTACTTAAACAGCAGAACAGGACTCCTTAAAACTAATGATGGAAACTTATCATTTAACCTTTTTGTGTCCGTTTCTTTCACTCTGACATGTTTTTCTCTTCAGGGGAAGTTTTTCTGGCAAGTGAAGATCGGCTACACCATCGGACACAGCGTTTCCCTCATATCTCTCACCACAGCTATTGTGATCCTCTGCATCTTCAGGTACGTAGAAATACAATAATATACAGTATGTATATATAGAGAAAGTTTGAAAAGAAAAAAAACAGGTTTTCACTGTTTACAGCAGTTTTGTTGCTCAAGAATTTGCACTATTTTCTTTTATGATAATTCCTGATTGATAAACTTGTTTCCCATGATGCTTTTGGAGGATATAAACACGAAGTATAATGCTTCTTTTTTTTATTATTATTTAAAACATTATGGCTTAAAGAACTTTGATCAGTAGGATCAGGTGCAAACAAAAAAAGACTTAAAAGGCAGAAAAATAAATAAAACCAATTTAAGGCCTAGGGCTTCTTTTTTTTGTAGATCACATTCTTCTATTATGCTAAAAGCTCCATTGCATTCTTATTTTTCATTACTTTAAGGGCTTTCAAATAAGTAAGAAACTCATTATGAAATACTCTAAATCTAGGTTTCACTTTGCATTTGTGTAAACAACATTTCCCAGGAATAAGAATGTTTTTAAAGTGATCTTTGTCCTTTAGAGCATATACTGTGTTCACATTTTTTTGGGCAAATTGGCACCATTAAAATTATGCCTAACTAGCTATTAGCAGTTCCTGTTTGCAGTTTACTCGTGAATGTACAGACAACTATCATTGGATTACTTTGACATTGAAGAAAACTCAAAAACCTGATGATTCTCAGGCAAGCTCTGCAGTTTAAGGAGCGTCTATTGTTCTATGATTTGTAAGCAAATTTATGGACTTGTGTTCATGACAACGATGTCCTCAGAAAGTGTAAGTCACATTGAATCTAAAAGTATGTGTATCATGTCTGTGTGTTCAGATCTGACTATGAATTCTGATGCAAATTGCAGCAAACGGGTGACAGTATGGGTTTTTAATAGCGTCCACCTTCAGTACAATATGTAGAGGAAGCTTGAAAAAAACAACCTCAGTTGCTCAACACTTTGCTCTATCGACTTCTGATAAAACTGTTTTGTTGCCTCATGCGGTCAGTTGTTTAGAAGAAGGATAAAAGGATAGAATAAAGAAGAAAAAGAACAAACAGTCCCCGCTGCAGGAACCCTGTGTAGAGAGAACATTTTACCATAAAGCACACTGACATCATGGCTGCTGGTCATATGAACAACGTGACAGTTTATACATTTCAGTGTCGCACATCAAACACTGTGAACTGGGATTTCATTATATGTGATCAGTTCAGCTCCGAGGTTTATGTTAAACAGAAAGGCAAAAAGGAAAGACACAAATACTTTCAAACCTCACGACCCTTTTGTGCATTTCAGTGTCTCGATCTTTTGATGCCACGTGTGTGTGTGTGTGTGTGTGTGTGTGTGTGTGTGTGTGTGTGTGTGTGTGTGTGTGTGTGTGTGTGTGTGTGTGTGTGTGTGTGTGTGTGTGTGTGTGTGTGTGTGTGTGTGTGTGTGTGTGTGTGTGTGTGTGTGTGTGTGTGTGTGTGTGTGTGTGTGTGTGTGTGTGTGTGTGTGTGTGTGTGTGTGTGTGTGTGTGTGTGTGTGTGTGTGTGTGTGTGTGTGTGTGTGCAGCGGTTTGGAGATTAAAGTATAACGAGAGTGATGTTTGACAAGTCGGGGATTGATTATAAAGCTCCTCAAAGACCGTTACAGTTTTGATGCCTGGAATAACTGAGATCACAGCTTTAGATAGCAAATACTTTACCCTAAAGCAGTGGTTGTCAAAGTGGGGACCGGGGACCCCCAGGGGTCCTCGAGGGAGCTCCAGGGGGTCCCCTGGAAAAAGGGGACTTCACTATACAGTGGAAACCGCTTCACAGTTATCCTATACAAATGTTGCTTAAATAATGTGCTTCTAGTAATCAAGTAGTCCGCTTACAGTGTTCATTTTAGGTCTTTTCATACATGACAACATACAGGAAAAACATTTTGAAACTACGTCAGACTAACATTAATTGAGTTTTTGTTTTGTTTTTTACTTTACTCCGGTGATACTTTGCCTCGCGAACCGATAACTGAGGCTGATGCTGCGTGCACATTGAAATCGTGACGGGAAAAGGAAAGTAATTTTCCTCTGAATGAAAAAAAAATGCGCACAGGGAAAGCACCTGTGGTTGAAGCCGCCCTCGTCAAGTGGACTGATAATGCCTCGTCACATAAATGCCCCCAAAGTGAAACTTTTTCAGATCCTTCAGTCTCCCTCCACGCTGCTACCGGGTGTGAGAACGAGGAGCCCCGGCAAGGAGCTTATTACTTTACATTCATGTAATAAATATACAAATGTCAATTAGATGGTAATCTACATTAGAAATGATGCACAACAACAAAAAAATCGGTTATAATAATCATCCGCTTATAGAGATCAATTTGACCCAGACAAACACGATCACTGTAAGCGGCTTCCACTGTAATTCCATCCATAAGCAACACAATGACGGAATGTATTTAGGTCATGGGTTTCATGCACTTTCTGTAATAAAAAATCTAAAAGCAAAAAATCCCATCAGAAGAGGGACGCTGGGACAAAATCTTATCAAATCAAATGGTCTAATTTGTGTCAGTTTAGGAGTCCTTAACGTGAAAACGTTTGGGAACCACTGCCCTAAAAGACAATTAATAGACAATATGTGCATGACTTATATAAATAATTGTCTTTATTGTATGTAATTTCTCTACCTCAGGTGTATGAGATTCAAGCTTTGGAGATTAAAAACAACTTTAATGTCTAATAGTAGATGGATGGTCTACATTTGTGCACAATTTTATTCTTTTGTGCTGCATTTCGTCACTGAAAACACTGTAAAAATCCCCACGAGTACACTGGCTGTCATATAATTGTTCTTGTTACAGGAGTCCTCCTCTATTCTCACTTCATCTCCAAAGTAAAGTGTTTTCATTCTTCCCTCCAACCGTTCGTTCTCTACTGTATTCCCACCTCCACTGAGAGGGAGGGAAACAGGAAATTGCTTTTTTTTCCGGTAGCATTTTTCATGCGTCTCCTCCGATATACTGTATTTCGTCCCTTCTGCTACACTGTGTGAGTTATAGTCACTGATCGGAACTTCTTTTCATGTTTTCCACAAAGACCTGCTCTAGGTGTGAAATTGTGTCCACCTGAGAGTTTTGTTTGCCTCAAGGCGGGCCAAGGTCAGGATGAAAAAAAACACAAAACAAGTGTGAAAGTATGAAATCAAGGCGACCAACAGGTTTGAGGCAGAAGGAGCTCTGTGACAGTGGGAGGTGAAGGGAGCTGAGGGGGTTATACATGTGATGGGTATTAATCAGTATTGGTGGGTTGTGGAGAGTCACACCTGTTTCTGAAAGACACCACTGATTATTACAGGTAGGGAGCAAAAACATGTCTGTTTACCTCGACCTCTTGAAATATAAGCTTTTATTAGCACCTGTTCCACTTCTGTAATCTCTCCTTCAGCATTTCTTTCATTAGTCTTTCTGAAAACATGAAGCGTGTTCCTGTGGTTTACTCTCCATATTATAAGACAAATCCACTACAACAGTTGCTATTAGAAATGAGGAGCAAAAGAAAATTAATTCCACTCTATACTATACTTTATATCATGATCTGTGACAAACATTATTTTAAAAAGATTTTCTTAGAATTGAACCAGAAGAAAATAACCTCCTGCTTTATGTGGATTATAGACCACATATTATTTATTTATGAACTGAATGAGTCATACTAAGTGTTAACTGACATAAATTGGTACATATTTGTGTAATATGTGTATTTGTATTTATGGGAGGATGTGTGCATATATTTATTGTATATGTCCTGGGATATTATACTTTATGTATACACATTAGGAGTTTCAGTAGCGTAGCCTTAAGAAAAGGTTTAAGTGCTTCATCTTTCAGCAGGAAATTATACTTGTAGTAAATGTATTGATTATGAGCCAAAATGGAAAATAATCTCTGTTGTTATTTAGACTGTGGTCCAGCATTGTGATGGAGATCAATATACAAACAAATGATTACGCATGTGTTATTTCAGCACTTTCATTCTACTGAGCTCTCTCAGTACGGGTCATGATGACCCGTTAGACTGTGATTTCATTCAGGCACAAAAGTGTCCTAAATTTTTTAATTTGGACAGAGACGTTCATGTTGACGTTGCAGTAGGATTTAATGAAATAGCAGTTAACATATTGTCATTTTATACAGCTGTGACTGAATGTTAGCAAGCTTTCCTGGCTGTGAGATAAAGTCAGATTAAACTTTAATATTTATTGTATTAATATAAAATAATAATAATATTTCTCTGCCCTGAGAACAAGCAAAAACAAATGATCTGAGCCAATGGGAGCCTTGACCAGACTGCAGACGCTCGTCGCCGTCTCTCTCCCTAATCATTTAATCGTCTCAAGTATGATAACACAATCAAAGTATTTAAAAATCGATGCTCGAGGATTTCAAAATGTTGTTGGCGAGGCATGTGAAGGACCATAAAAAGCATTCATTGTGCTCTAAAGCAGATCCACCCACACGGTGATAAAAGGAGCTAATTATTAGTGAAGTCAGTCTCTGATTTGCTGCCATTGTAAGCTATTAACTCCAAGGACATAATGATAATTAGCATGAAAGCCCTCTTTATTGAATTGTGTGTTGTGTGTTGTCTGTGTCTCTTTGTCTTTATCTGTGCACCCTAGGAAGCTCCACTGCACAAGGAACTACATCCACATGCATCTGTTTGTGTCATTCATCCTGAAGGCCATCGCTGTGTTCATCAAGGACGTCGTCCTCTACGACGTCGGGGAGGTGGACAACTGCTCCTCAGGCTCTGTGAGTTAATCGCCCGAGACGCATGCTGTTGTTTGCTGCGGGTGAGCTGAGCGACTCGGGGATTCTTGTTGTCCTTGAACCCTAAAGAAGCTCAGCAGGTGAACATGACACCGGCAGGCTA
Source organism: Sebastolobus alascanus (assembly GCA_916701645.2). Taxonomy (NCBI): domain Eukaryota; kingdom Metazoa; phylum Chordata; class Actinopteri; order Perciformes; family Sebastidae; genus Sebastolobus; species Sebastolobus alascanus. The sequence goes on along the minus strand of CAKAOJ020000261.1, from coordinate 616,378 downwards.
ATTATCCACATTAAACCGTCATTAATGAGAGATCACCTTCGCTCAAATGGGGATGAAAAGATGGATATCTGTAGTGTGGACGTTTGACAGGAGACAAGGAGAGAACTTAAGTGGTTCTGACCACTTTCATTAATACAAGGACAAAATCAAGTCAAGGTATAGATTGGTATCATTTGGTCAAAGTTTTACAGTACATCCTCTTTGACTATAAATAATAAGAGTCAAGTGAGGTGCTTTATTGCTTTTAGGGATATGAATGGAATTACTGTATGATTCAGTTTTATTTCTCTGGTGCATCTGTTGTTATTATTAGTAGGAATTGTTTATTAGAGCCCGACTAATACTGGACTTTTGGGGCCAATCAGCGAGACAGGATTACCAACCTCAGAGCTCCAGAGGCCCCTAAAGTTCCTGGTTTACTGTGCTTTCATTTAGTTTGGGAGTACGCAGCACTTAAGTACAACATCTACAGACATAACAAGGGCTCAATTTATTACCTTTAAACCTCGAGGATTGAAGAGAGTCCGTTGACTCTGTCAACATCTAGTTTTAAGACCCTGAGTATTTTAGTTTTGTGCTTGTATAATAGTATATATATCTATATATATATATAGATATATATATAGATATATATACATATATATATATATATATATATATATATAATATGTAGGCATTGTGTTTTCGGGTTGTCCGTCCATACATATGTACGCCTGACCGGTCCATTCATGTGAACGCGATATCTCACGATCGCCTTGAGGGAATTTCTTCAAATTTGGCACAAACGTCCACCTGGACTCAAGGATGAACTGATTAGTATTTGGTGGTCAAAGGTCAAAGGTCACTACTTTTTATTATCAAATAACCAGATAGTATTCCAGCATAGGAAAACTGCACAGAAAGAGGAAGAAAGGGTTGGTTAATGGGGGCTCATTTTTGCCCTTTTTTTGGCCCATGTCAATCCAACCGTGCCAATCATATTCATATCCCGAGAGGGTTTGCAAGATGTCGTACTCGAGTCGTGAGTAATTGACAACAAAAAACGGAATATTTAAAAACAAGTCAAGAACCTGATTGGCATCCCAAGGGGGGGGGGTTACCTCTCAAGCAGAAAAATACTCAAAAAAACTACCTGAAATAATACTAATATAAGACAAAACTGCATGAAACAGTAGCTGAAGATGATAAACCCGTGGAACAAGGCTGCCTTTTCAATAAAGCCAGGCTCACAAGCCATTTATGCTTGGACTTCTATCAAACCACAATGTTTGGATGTCTTCCCGTCAGCCTCCGCATACCGCTGAAAAGCAGACCCAGAGGCCAAAGGTAGGGCTGCAAACATGAGGTTTATGTTACGGGATGTGGCCACATGACGAGACGGGGCCCTTGAGTGTATTTATTAGCGAGCTCTCCGGCTGGCTCCGTTGTGTTAATGGAGCTATTGGGTTGACGGGAGCCAGCTGCTGTCATGGGTCGGCTGAAAAAGACATTATAGAGACAGGTTTTGGTGCTGCAGCGCTCATCATGACCCCGGCATTACTTCCATTACAACTGTTGGCTCAGTTACTGTCGCTTTCTCTCTCTGTGTGTGTGTGTGTGGGTGTTCTGCATGCTTGGTTCATTACCCTTCTCCTACAGTTGGATGTTTGCCGTTGTGACCCATTAGAATAATTCATGATATAATCGCTGTGGGAGGCTTATAACAAATGCATTGTTTAAGGTACCTGTGTGTTGGTCACAGTGTGTGTGTGTTTGTGTGTGTGTGTGTGTGTATAGCCTCATGCCTCCAAACGCCAATGAAGCTTTTTTTAAAATGGAGCTCCAGCGAACAGTTTGTACTGATTTGCACACATTAGGACGAGCAGAAAGGTTCAGATGGCCTATCTGGGTCAATTTTCTTCTCCTCAAGATGCCACGTGGGAATCAATTTATATAGACTACCGGATCAGTGTCGGCTTCACTGCTTTAATGAGCTCTCCGAAACTTTACCTCCATGTAGAAGAAGTGGATCCTAGAAAACACACACAGGAAGGTCAATTTATTATTCAGATGTGTACATTTCCACTAGTAGCAAACTCACCAGCCAGCCGTTTACGAGAGGCATGATGCCAGGAGGAGGTTTCACTACTTCTCAAACAGATCCTCCTAATGATTGACCAATCAGAATCGAGCATTCAACAAAGCTGTGTAATAATTTTGGTTATTATAGCTAGCTACTTTAGAGCTGGATTAGGGGTGTCAACAACTAAGAATATACATAGTCGAATCTGATAGGTTAAGTCTCGCCTATCGTCGACTGATCGTTGAATCATGTTTTTATTTCCTGTTTTGCTTATTGATCCCTCTGTTTAAGCTTTATGTACCTATAGTAAAAACAATATAATTATTGGCCAAGATACATGTGACAGAAAAATGGACGGTGCTGTTTGATGCATGTAGTGTTAGTGTGTCGGTGCGGCGCTGTCCGTGGTGCTGAAACGGAGCAGAGATCGATAGACGGAGAGACACGGTGTCTCAGCCAGCTCGCTTTTTGAGGTTGAACTTTCGGTCCTACTTCCATTTTCCTCTATTGTAGCAATCAGACTATAGCGTACAGTTAAAGTGATTAGGTAATACACTGACTATGGATAAATACCTCATACAACCTCACTTCAAAACACCCAAACTATCCCTTTAACACCGTTAGCTCTGTCAGCACCGTTGCCGTTGTTTGCCGCTGTTAGCACCGTTAGCTGCTAGCCACCGGCTCAGCCGTCGCCATGTTGAGAGCCGTGTGGAATAAATCCCTCAACCATAGATATGCTCTGAATTTGGGATTTAGCACCTTTAACAAACTGGTGAAATATCAGTGTACTAAACTATGGATGAGAAGCAGTTTGACGTCCACGTCTTCAGTCTTCATTGATGATTAATGATGCTCATGTATCCATGAACAGTACGACTCCTCTGCAGGAGCTCACTTCCATGCTCATTCATCCTTTTTAGGATTTCAGGTTGAGAGGTGTGGCATTTTCACTGTTATATCATGGCTGGATTTTTTTTTAGTTTGCCCTTGTTTCTGCTCTAATGTCGGTGGGTTGTTCATGCTGTGCCTCATTCAAATCCACTCGGTTTTGTTTCCTCATCATATTTGTGTTGCCGTTACCTCTCTGCCCTAATATCCGCATTTCCGCATCCATAATGTGCTTCAGTCCATTCCTAATCACTCTCTGTCAGCCCATGTCTCACATCTCGGTACATCTGCTAAAGTGCTCAGCATGTTCACTCTCACCGGGTCATTTTTGAATGGGCACAGTATTGATTTTTCTGATCTACGTGATGCCCTCTCTGTAGGAGCTTGTATGTGGCTCATGGTGCAGTGAGTCTCAGCCTTGGACCTGTGAAAGAGCTACACACTACACCCAGCAGCTCAGCCCACCCACACCATTAGGAAAATGAACCTTTTATACGTATCCTTGTGTAACAAGTTCAATAGCAGCCTCGCTGCTCAGCGTTCGGCTGCAGCAAACTGAATTTTGAATGAATTCACCCGTCCTGATGGAAGTTTTGTGCTTTCGTGCTGTCAGCCAACCAGAATGGAGCTGATTGTTTTTGTCCTGCTTGGTTGTTTCAGGTTGTCCTTTTGAAATATCTGCAGGAACATTTCTGCACTTTGCATCCTCCGGTTGGAGATATACAATATATATATTACCAGATATTATATGTTGCGTGTATTGCTCTGTATAGAACACAGTTTGGTTCTCTGATCTAATGGGTTTTACACGGTTCATTCATACTTTATAGATCAGTTATTATTAATAAGGGCTGCATTAAATCTCAATACAACATAATACTCCAAGTCTGCAGTTGTAAATGTTAAGTTCTTACCGTAAAAAGTGAATTTTTGGTTGTGGCTACTGTAAAAGACAAATCAAGTGTCACGCAGCAGGAGGATATATCAAAGGGCCCAAAAGTTGTTCTTATTAATGGTTATAATTTAGGGCTGTCGCAATAACTGCATTATTGCAATATATTAACAATAAACAAGTATTTAATTCATTTTAAAACTGTCATCTTTGTCATTTAAAAAGTAACAATATACCTAATAATAGCCTAACAATAAAGCTTGTTTATACAGCACTGAAATCAGGATAAATAAAGTAATTTGCAAATCATTATCACCGCAGGGGAAATTCCTTCGCCGCGACAGCCCTAGTTATAACTGACCTACAAAGCATTAGTTAAGGACTTATTAACCAATAATATAGCCATTAGGTATACCTAATGGCTATAAAGATATATCTTTATAAAAGATGCCTTATAAATGAGTGGTATCGATTAAATTCTTGAATTAATGACTCTCAAGATCATTGTTAAACCCAGTTCAGGAAAGCCAATCGTGCTTAACATGTTCAAATCAAAGTCCTGTATTGAACTTACTGACACCATATTCATCATTCTGCTTCATTTCAATGGCAACTAGGATACATCCCCATTAGTAGACATATTTTGAGGCAATAAAGCTGCTAATATTAGACCTTAAAATGACTAATTATGTGATGCAGTATAACCTTTTCTTTATCACCTCACTAGTAGCCTGCCATCACTGACGGCTCAGAGGTGGATTTTGTTTGATTAACTACAGTAATTGAATGCTCAGAGGTATGTCTGCTAACTTGTGCTACCCTCAGTCTGCTATATTAAACTTCATGGTTGATTTGTCCTTGTGTGAGAAAGAAACGAATAGAAAGAAATTTATGCATTTGTGTGTGCGAAAATTGACCGTCTTACTGTATTTCAAAGTTTCTACAGGCAGCCTGCACCTGAAGAAAATCAATACATGCATTCTTTCGTTTTCTAAATGCATTTCTGCCACTACAGGGAATGAAACTGCACTGTAATGTCTCCACTCTCCCTGTTCAATATGCATCCACTTAGAAGATCATTGTGAGATGTACAGTATGTGTCTTGTGTCCAGGTTGGCTGCAAAGTCGTGATTGTGTTCTTCCAGTACTGTATAATGGCCAGTTTCTTCTGGCTGCTGGTGGAGGGCCTTTATCTTCACGCCTTGTTGGCTGTCTCTTTCTTCTCCGAGAGGAAGTACTTCTGGGCTTACATCATGATCGGCTGGGGTGAGAACGCCATCCTTATATGTCTTTATACGTCTCTGCTGTCCTGGGGTGAGACGAACCACAGGTTGTGACCCGTGCCGCTGGGATGCAATAATAACTTTTATATCTTTTTTTATGTCCCTAGGAGGTCCGACAATTTTCATCACAGCTTGGAGCATCACTAAAGCCTACTATCACGATGTGGGGTAAGAGAAACACCAGGGGAATGCTAGAGTCTAGTATAAAATCTAGGTCTGACTTTGCTTTGATTTCACCTTGTACTTGAATATTGTTTCATTTGTCAGGTGCTGGGATATAATTGAGAACACTGATGTGTTCTGGTGGATCATTAAAACACCTATTTTGGCGTCAATCCTGGTAAGTTTACAAGCCTTGAGCACTTTTCTATCACTCAAGTCAAACTTTTCCAAAGTAAAACTAATTGCCGCTGAGAGAGAGAACATCCTTGCCAGTTATCATCAGTCCACCTCAGACTTACCTGTCAGTGTAATTTATGAGTGCTTTCAAACTCCATATCGTCTTTGGTATTCTCGCTGTACGTCAACGCAACGGAGAGTTTGGCATGAGCTCTAAGATATCATCTCGCTTTGGAAAGTTGGCAGGATAATAACCATCTATTTGATTTCTTGCCTGTCATCATCTACTTCATCTGCAGAGGATTGAAGAGAGGACTGTTTGTAGATGCGCTCGGTGTGCCACAGAAAGAAAAAACAGTTTAAATGTGCTTCAGGTGTTAAAGGATTAGTTTGACATTATTTGCTCATCCAAGAGTTATATCAGAAGATAAATAACACTCTCATATCTCTGCATTAGATACGGAGCTAGAGGCGATTAGCTTAGCTTAGCACAAAGACTGGAAACAGGGGGAAACAGCTAGCCTGGTTCTGTCCAAAGGTAGAAAAACTATCTGCCTAGCAGCATCTCTAAAGCTCACGGTTTAACATCTTATATCTTGTTTATTTAAAGATCATTTAGAGGTGCTGGGGGGTGGGTTTTTTTTTACTTTAGGACAGAACCAGGTTAGCAGCTTGCCCCTGTTTCTATACTGCTATTCTATACTAGGTTTTCTGTGCAAAGCTAAGCTGACTGGCTGCTGGCTGTAGCTTCATAGAGCGTATTTTTCTTTCTCCTGGGCATTGATCCACAGATTGATCCACTTATCTAGTAAGAAAACCAGACAGTGATCTGCACTGGCAGTGTGTTTGTGTGTTTGTCTGTGTGTCACTGTGAGCGAGAAAGACACTTTCAAAAGAGGTGTGAAAAAGGAGGGTTAAGATGAGTTCAACAAGCAGGAATCTACAGTGAAGTGGTGAGAAGAGAAATTACTTACAGTCCATGAATTGCATCTCAGCCCAACATTTTGGCGCTGCTTTATTGAATGCTTTATTTTACGGGTCTGTTATTTTCCTGAAAGAACAATGTAATTTGGCTCCAATTATACGGCCAATAGAGACCGCTTTTTAAGTTTGATTATAGTTGTGTTAAGTGCATAATCAGCTAGAATAGTTTATTTGAAAGAACTTTGAAACAACTGAATATGTAAACACTTACATATTTTAGGAAGTTATTTTAAAACTATACACCAGAGTTTTAAGAAGACATGAGATGCAGAAATCAGACTTTTTTTTTTAGATAACATCCTCCTCTACTGATGTCTGCTGATGTCCTGTTTGTGCTTGGCAGCAGACACAGCAGGTCTAGTTGTGTTTCTCCACATTAGGATCAGGATCAGCAGCCTGGCTGTCAGACACCTCTGTCTCTTTCTCTCAGCAGCAGCTCTGACTGATGTTTGTGAGAGTGCATCGTGATGTGAATGATGTGTTGCTAGTTCAGAGATAAAAAAAGAAAAAAATTAACAATTTAGAAATGTTCATTTTCCCACATGGCAGCACCACAAATCCAGTCGGAGCGACATGAACTCCAACATCAAGCTTCTTTTATGAGATTCATTTCTTAAAAATTCCTCCGTATTTGTTAGATTAGACGCTGAAAACATGTAGAAGTGACTTTCAAACCAGCTTTTTTCTACATACATTGTCCTAATATCTCCACAGATGAACTTTATTCTATTCATCTGCATCATACGAATACTTCGCCAGAAAATCAACTGCCCAGATATCGGAAGAAATGAGTCCAACCAGTACTCGTGAGTATAATATAATGTCATTTTCATGCTGTATCATTCATTAGCTCTGATAAATATGATTGATGCCTTTGAGGACGTTGGGAAAAATCTACACCATGATCTGATTTCGGTCCACATTCTGCGAAAGTAAACAAAGATAATCTTGAATAAACACAGAAAGCTGAGAGTTAGTTACACATATATGTCCTCGAGGTACGACATGTGCTGTAAATAATTTTTTTCTGTGGCTCCTTTTAACTTTTTTTGCTCAATCCTTTTTTATACGTCAGAAAAGAAATCATCGCCTGCCTTAGCATGTGGCACTCAGCACAGTATAGCCTTCCTCTGGCAGCTGCTTTGCACTGAGATATAGAGCTCTGTGTGTTTATAGTGTTTTTTCCTGTGATGGAGAGCATCTCATAAGCCAGCCATAATGCATGAGCTATTTTCCCACTGACACTTTTAATGGTGTTTTTTTCCCATCTCTGGTCCTCAGAGCTGAAATGTAAAATGAAAAGTACTCTGGAGTTGCATTTCATTACTGGCATATATAGAGACAGATTGAAAATTGGTTTCACCGGAGGGAGAAATTTCTTCTTTTTTTTTTTTTGCTTTGTCGTTTCAGGAGGCTGGCAAAGTCGACGCTGCTTTTGATTCCTCTGTTTGGGATCAATTTTATCGTGTTTGCATTCATCCCAGAGCAAGTGAAGACAGAGCTCCGGCTGGTTTTTGACTTGATTCTTGGGTCATTTCAGGTACAACATCAACTTTTTTACACTTCTACATTGTAATTTTATAAATTTCACAATGAGGAGTTTGTATTTGATGCAGTTCATGAAGTTCATCCAACACCGAATTTCTAAATCGAACTTCATTCAAGGCCCAAAGTAATTATTTGGCTTCCTGTCAGCACCGACCTGCGAGTGTTTGTATTGAAGAAACCCTCGCAAGAAAAGCAGTGGCAGGTCTCCAGGGTCTTTGCTGGCTGATTCAGTGGCAGTGTTACCGTTTTAAACCCCCGGTGTTATTTCAGTTCATCCCATAATGAGGAATGATGGAGAATGCAGCCGGACAGCACAGCTGCATTACAGACCGCTCGGAAACCAAGAAAACCTTTCCAGCACATTCCTCCCATCATTCTTCTCATCCCCCCCTTCTCATTATTACTGTACACTAACCGTCGTACACTTTGCATTGTTTTACCATTTATACGTCTCATGGATGCCACAATTAGAAAATAGTTGTAAAGACAAGATAAACAGATATGTACACCCTGTTATTGCTCTCATATCTGTGTTTTTCTTTCCATTTAGGGCTGTGTGGTGGCAGTTCTTTACTGCTTCCTCAACGGAGAGGTAGGTACCCCCCCCTCACAGTCATGTAAACACTGTTTGCATAAACACATGGTTTAAAGATTTCCATGCAGAGATAGCCCACAGTGTTGATTCTGAGTTTATCTGTAGATTTATCCGTGGCTCCCTCGGTGCACAGCTTACATTCACACACAGTCCTGAAAGGTGGATGGAGCTGTGAGCATGAGTCACCGGCGCTGGTCGCCTCCCTTGGACCTCCTCGCAGCATATTTTCTGCCTGCAGGGTGGGAGGGCTGTAAAAAGCACAGCCTCTTTGGCAGGGAGCTATTCGGTGATGTCTCTGTGTTAGTTATGTTCCCAAGGCTGGGCCAGATTGAATCACAGTGACAAGCTGGATGGCAAGGTTTAACATTGTGCTGCCTGAATTTTAAAATCTGCAATTTTCAGGTGTCCTTTGTTAAGTGTGAAGCCTTGACGGTGTTGTGTTTTTAAATTACCGGAGCCTTTAGAATGGTATACACTCCTGGAGTCATTGTTCATTGTTTGTCACATATCGAGTCACAACATAACACAAGAAATGTAATATCGACAAAAGACCTGTACATGAAAATTAAACAAAGGGCTTAAAAATAGCAGTGGAAAGTAATCTGTTGTGGGACAAAAAGCCCAAGAAGGGCTCATTCATTACCTCTACCTAGATAATATGAAACAGTATTCACCTTGTCCAAAAGTACTCTCAGTTTATTCAGTACACCTATTATAGCTAAATCCAATGCAACAGTCCTGCAATAAGTCTGACCTTCACGAGGGTTATAATGTTCAGTGTTTGTTGAAATTCGAAACTAAAGTTTTGTATGTTTTGTAACCCTGTAAAACAGGAAAGTATGCCTTGTTTGGAGCAGTTTTCTGACGGTTATTTAACCTAATTAGCGCAAACGCAGTAACCCCGCCGTGGACTGTAGCTAGTTAGCTGTTGCCCTCAGTAGTTGGGATGATCTTGTGGTTTTGCATTTCCTCATATTGCTCATATTGTGATATAAATGGTGGGCTGTAATTGTTGCTAAGGTAATGCATGCATCTTATATACAATAAGATAACCAAGCCTATCTGCCCACCTGTAGACACCTCCTGATTCAATATTATAGTAGTGTTGTCACAATACTGGAATTTCTAACTACGTACAATATCGATATTCAATACCATTTTCGATACCACATGGAAAAGTTGACATAATATTGAGAGCATAATTTTTATTAAAAGATAAACCCATGTATCGATACCATGGAAAATTAGTTAGATAATTGAGTATCGATACTTCTGTCTTTTTGACAACACTATATTATAGTAGAGCCCTCACCAATTCACTGCCTGTGCAAAATATATTTTCAGTTAACGTTGTGAGGTATGTCACATGTGGGCTCGTCCGGGATTGTGTTTACTGTTTTTCTGGAATGTGTGAATGTTGAGGTGAAAGAAAATAGTGCTAATTGTTGCTGATGAGGAAATTTACCAAGTGCTGGATGGGGCGAAAATATTTGGTCACTGTAAAATAAGAGGGAGGTGTTTAGGACACACTGGTAAAACTCAACGGGTGTCAGCTGAGACTAACACACCTGAACAGTTAGTAGCAGGAGATGGGTTTGGACCCTGGGTAGTCGGTGTCAGTTAGACCCAAAGTTACCGTCATTCCTAGCAAATGAAGGGAAGGATTTATCCGATGTTACAGGATTCCAGTCCTGAGCACAGAGCTTTTGAATGCCATCTCATTTGTTGAAAACTGTCGAGGCATGCCTGCCGATGGACAACGCCGCAAACTTCCCTTGTCATCAGGTGTGAAACCAACTCCCCAAGAAGCTGGAAGCTGGAAGTCTTAAAGGGCCAACAGCTTAAGAGTCAGTAATCCATCCCTATGCCCCTGCATGCCAATGACTATCTAAAAGCCCTGGGAACTGCTTTTGGGACCAAAGGCAGTGCAGCTCATCTCATGGTGAGATTCCAGCAGGAAGGTGAGAAACTGTCAACGTATTTACAAACTGTTGAGTGCAGCCCATCGTAAAGGGGGAATTGAAGTGGCTGACGTGAACAATGGTCTCTCGTGACCTTGCTGCCCCGTGCAGAATGACATACAAACTCAAGCTTCACTGAGCTGCTCCTTGTCGTGAGAGAAGAAGAGGATGTGATCCTTGAAAGATAAAGATCGTTGTTTTCTCAGGTGTGGTTAAGCTTCAGTTGCACCGGTAGCTGCCACCTTAAGAGAATGATCCTGCAATACGGAGCCTCAGAGAAAAATTTACAAGGGCTTAATAGTGATGTTGCATATCTGTTGCATCAGGACTAGCATCCATGTCACTGCTGCTTGAGTTTAATGGCGATGCGGTTGGAGTGGCTGAGACCAATGAAACACCAGAACTGGTCTGGTTCAAGCCTTTCACTGGTGGAGTTACAACCATCACTGGCATCCCAAAGTTCCCAGGAAGTTTCTCTCGTCAAAGTGTCCTCATGGACCAGCCTGAGGAGGGATGTTTCCAGATGTTCAGCTGTCCAATGTCATCGCATCACAAGTCAGTTCCTGTGAAGCAGAAGTCTAAGCCCAGCACATCTGAGCTGTCTCCATCTTCCTTCAACTTGGGCAACTCTCCCTTGAGTGGAGGGAGAGATTGTGTAAAAAAAATGAAAAGAGAAAAGCGGTTTTCTGCTGTCATGAGTTTGATTTTGGTTTGCTAACAGCTGTCTGACTCCTCATGTGGATTCAAATGAGCTCCAACATGCGCACCAACAATATGCTACCAGAGTTACAAAACCCTCGGGTGTTCAAAACTTTATTTTTTTTTTCATTTTATTACCACAAGTAGAATTTAAAGGTGTGAACCAACAGTTTTTTTATAAATATTTCATTCTCTTATTGTTTCCTCATGTTGCTCATATTGTGATATGAATGGTAACTAATGGGCTAAAGTTGTTGCTAAGGTAGTTTTACGCTCACATTAACCACATAGCTATTATATAAGCTAACCAGGCCTCTCCGAACCCTAGGGCATGGTTCTGTGCTCCATCTGTTGTTATTGTAGACACCTCCTGATTTAATTATATTAGGCCCCTCAACAATTCTCCTCCTGTACAAAGTGTATTTTCAGTTAATGAGGTATGCCACACCTGTATAATGACACATACAACATGGTAAATCACGTGCTGTATTAAAATATGACCGTTTTAATCCATTGTAGGTCCAAGGAGAGATCAAGAGGAAGTGGCGAAGGTGGAACCTGCAGAGACACATGGGCTCGGACAACAAATACCAACATCCGTCTATCGGCAGCAGCAACAACTTCAGCACTCAGATCACCATGTTGACACGATGCAGCCCGAAAACACGACGGGCTTCATCCTCCGGTCACGACGACCTGTCTAGCATATGACTCACACAAACACTGATGCAGACATACATGCTGTACAAAATGCTCTCATGCCAAACATTAGGCAGACAAAGAAATACGCACTCCCTCATTAGCACATGCACTCTGGGATGATGTGTCGCTCAAGTGTGACGTGGACAAAGTGATGAGGAGAAAATAGTGCAACAGCTTCTAAGCAGCTTTTAATCTCCACGCTTCTTAAAAATAATAGTGACAAAGATACAAGCGCATTGCTTCACATGCACAGCTTTTGCACATTTGAATGAGAACCATTCACTTTTGTTTTGTATTTCAGTGCACATGTATAGGTGTGAGTCATATCATTATGGATCATTTGATCAATCATTATTAAGTTCCCTGTGTGCTGAGACGCCGGGCAAAGCAAAATGTCACAGATTAACGGGGTTAGGTGAAGGAATCCGATGTGAACTGCACCAGCAGCCCCGCAATCTGATGCAATTATGCGCTGATTAAACATTGCTTAGTGGATTCCTGCAGCTCCAATTGAACAAGGCTGGTGCGAAGACACAGCCATTAGAAGAAAAGGAGCTGACGTTTTTTTTAACAGGAAATCACATTATTTATATTATCAGTGTGTGCAGCGACATCACAAGCAAAGACAAGTAGCAGAAATGCATTTTTAGGCGACCAAAAATAACAAAACCATGTGCAACATTTTTGTTTTCCTCACTGTGTAGGAAGACGGGAAAAAAGAAAAAGTGGCTGATAACCAGCGTTTTTCCATAAATGCCAAACGGATGAGGTTTCAGACCGTGCGACCAGTGTGATGCTGATTCACAATGATGGGTTTGGAGTACAAATGCCCTTCTCTGCACTATCACTCTCACGAGAGTCTGATTGCCCTTTGCCTTCCCTTTATCAGTGCAGCTCTCCCTCTTGTTTTGTGTGATTCTGAGCCTATGATAGGTTTTTTTTTTGGACAGTTTTGTGCCGATCACTGACGAGTGCCTGGTTTCAGTGTTTTGAAGTGACATTTTCAATCAAATCCTCACTGGCTGTCGGCTGCTCTGGAGAGGAAATGCCTTTAAGCAATTCAGTCCTTGAATGTTTACATTTACTCGGGAGGAGTCATTTAACATTGTACAGACAAAATATACAGTGTAAAGAAAATTAATTACCATGTATTGTTGTGCCATATATCACTAATGTAACTGCAAGTGTTGTTTGTTCATGTTATTGCAACATGTGGGATTTAAAGCCTCGCCAGGAACAAAAAATTCTCTTGTTTATGTTGCAGTCTGTGTCTCAATGTTAAGCATATAACAGCTAAATAAAGGGCACTGCGTAACACTTAAAAACAGTCCTCAGACTTGTACAGAGAAGCTGTCTTTGTGATACTCCATTGTAAAAAAATTTGTTCTGAATTCTCCATTGACTTGTCAGGTTTAAACTTCTCCATTGGAGGAGTTTGGACCCGACCAGTCAGTGGAGACTATATTGGAGCCGGGATGTAAAGCAAAGCAAGGTGACAAGGATGACTGGTGCTGTCACGACGATGCCATCATTGTGCTTTTCAGACTACAAGGTTAGACTTGAAAGTCACTTGCATGTTCATGCCAGAGGGAACATACAGAAGGCCCAGCTTTACCTGGAGAAAAAAAAACATCATCTCAACCCGCCGCTGATTTAAAGAGTCAGACGGCCGCAGAGCACCGTGAGAAATTAAAGAACACATGCTCATGGAAAGGCCTTCATATGGGATGTTTTGCTGGTGACAAAAGCGTAAAGGAATACTACAATGTGGGTGAACAGATGAGAAGATTGATACCACCATCAGTACGGAGTGGGGTATCAATCTTCTCATCTAATTCTCGGCAAGAAAGCAAACAATGCCAAATTATTCCCTCAAAGACTCATTATCCCACACTGTTCAGTGCCTATCTTCTGTTGTCTGTAATATTTTATGTAATTGTGTGAATTTGCCAATGTACATCTCATAATGGTGAATGTAAATAGATATGTACATACCGAAGAAACAATCCAAGTATACAGTGTTTTCAAATTCAGTCACAGGTGTTGCTATAGATATTATCTCTTGGTGTTTAGGTGGCCTTGCATGGTTGTTTTGTATCAGTGAGACGATATTAAAAAGTGATATTGAATCAACAACCATTCTAATGTGCGCTTACAGTATTGAAGCATGTGTAATACAGATTTGCAAACTGGATATTGTGTTGTGTATATTTAAGATTTAATAGATGATTTGTTAGTGCAAAGCGTGTAACACTGGTCCAATGCATACCATGGTGAACTACAAATGTACTGTAAGTATTTATCAGCTTAAGTTGACATTTGTGTACACATAAGTTCACTTCTTAGTTTTAAAATAATAGGATTTTGTATTATTATTATCCTTTTGGCAGGAAATTTAACCTGCCATAAAATTGACATTGTGCCACTCAAACTGTATGAGATTGATTATTTAGAAAATAAGATGATGGAAGTTCACTTTTCTGTGGAGATTATTAAAGATTTTCCAAGTCGTACTTTGCTTCAGTGTTCGTTTGTCAAGATGAAATTATCATTAGTAGGCTAAGTCCAGACTTTCTGCACCAGTGTAATGTCCTTGTCGACTGATTGAAGCTAATTTTGCTCTCTGCTACTTGACAAGTCCATTAATTTTTTATTTTACTCCGAGGCTCAAGTTGTTCATGCAAATATGCTAATCCCTGTTCTTGAAAAAATAATGTTCAGGTCTTTTTCAGTTAAAATATTCATATTTGATATAACTAGCACTCCGAGGACGACTTGATCAAATGTCTGCGCCTTCAATATGCAAGCAGACAGCTTGATGTTCTGGCTGACATGAATGTCTAATAACATCAGAAGGCAGCACATCACGTTCTTTATGAAACAATAACAGACAGCTCAAAGTGTTCCAAACACTTTCTCCAGCTCACAGAGAGGAATTGTCCCAGTAAATCACTACTTTTTCACTTCATTGTGTGCTGCTACAGGTCACACTGCCCTTTAAAGACAAAACATGTCTGAAAACCTTTAAATCATTTTTTAAGGGTTTCAGATGTTCAGCTCAATAAAGCAAGTATCACCTGTTTAACATAGTTTACATAAATTCAGTCAGAAATCAAATATGGGAAGTAAATAGTACATTTATATACATACTTTGAGGTAGGATACTTGTACTTAATTTGTGTTACTTTCTACTTTAACTCCGCTACATTTCAGACGGAGGTATTGTACATTTTACTACACATATGAGGGGTGTACCTGTTAGGGCGGGACAAATCACACCTTTATCATTCTTATTGGTAGATGATTTGTGACCTAATTAATTCCCATCAAAGCGCAGAGGTTTTATCAGCCAGAAGAACTGAAAACCAGAGTTGCCAAGTCTGCTTATTATGAGCGACTTTGGGCTTCTTTTCCTGAAGTCACTTGGAAATATTGGTAGTCGCGGGTTGTGTTTTTTTTGGGGCTTGTTTATAAAGTTTAGTTGCTTATTTGGGCTTGCTCCTGTTTCTCTCCTCTATACCGGTCTAGTTTGTTCTGTTGCAGGATCCACACACAACCCCGATCTAAATTTAGATCTAATCTTGTAAAATTACAAGTTAAAAATGGATGCAAAAATTATATGAAACGTTCAACTTTAAGTTTATGACAAGAAAAATGTAGAGTTGCAAGCTAAAAGTGGATACAGAAATTACATGAAACGTTCAACTTTAAGTTTTAACAAGAAAAATGTAAAGTTGCAAGCTAAAAGTGGATACAGAAATGACATGAAACGTTCAACTTCAAGTTTATGACAAGAAAAATGTAAAGTTACCAGCTAAAAGTGGATGCAAAAATGCATGCAATCCAAAATAAATTCATACATATATATATGAAGTGATCAAGTAGCCGCCTCTGTCTCATATTGTGGTAGATGAGGTCGCTTCTTTTGGGCTTGTTTCTTCAGAATTGGTTGATTGTTTCTCTCGCGAGATCTGGCAACACTGCTGAAAACACCTGTGTGGGTGTACAGAGGCTTTAAAATCAGCTCCACCTAAACAAGCTACAACATTAATTAAAATGCTACACTTTATATGGGACCATTTTGCATAATGAGAACTTTTATTTTTGATACCTTAAGCACATTTTGCTGCTCATACTCTAGAAGAGTTTTTGAAGGAATTTACTTGTAATAGAATATTTTATACTGTGGTATTTAAAATCTCCGTACTTCCTCGTCCATTGGGTGAAAGGATCTGAATTATTCTTCCACTTGTCAGAAATCAAAGTAACTCTCACTCCAGTTCCTCCCAGTGGTGTCAGTTGCACTCCAGTTGGGCTACAATATTTGACAGGTAGGACCGGCCCGCTGGGTTTGTTTTGGTGTAATGAAACTCCAGCTATTTGAGTTAATCCTTCTGTTGTCCCTCAGGTTTATTGGTTCAC